>JAECUM010027430.1:0-76764 GCA_016617855.1 Megalonaias nervosa
TATTTTTTTTTTCGTTGTCGTCTTTCTTTTGTCGTTTTTCGTCGGGGCATTATATTTATCTTTAGACAAAATTTTCTTTGTACCATGACCTTCAACTACTTTTTTCGTTGCTCCAGATACTGCGCCAGAAGCTGCTGCTAATCCTAATGTACCGAGTACTGACAAAATTTTAGGTATCAACGTTCTGGCCATTACAGATAGTGCCGGACCAAAGAAACCACCTTGTTTTGACATTGCTGTCATTTGTGTGGCACTTACATTTAGCACAAAAGTTTTGCCACGGTTATATTTATTTATTTGTTTTTTTCTTAGCATTAATTTTGTTAAAGTACCTGCAACTTTATTGCTGGCGACTTTTAATGAAACCTGCCGTTGTTTAGAAACAGCAGCTGCTAATTTTTTAACTTGACCATCAGTCAAATACATTTCTTTTACAATATATTTTGCCATCTTATATTAAAATTACAGATTAAACTTGAAGCACTTTAAACTTGTACTGACATTTTACTTTCGAGAAAGTCGATTGTAACAGATCTGTCGCTGATCACTAACGCGTACACATAAAGTTGCGCTACTGGAACTGCTCCTAGTGTCCAAGTAATTTTAATATCAGCGGTTGAAATTACATCTCTCTCATTTTGTTTACTAACATCAAAATAAAATATTGGATAAAGTGTACACAATTCCTCTGCTGATATCTGAGTTCCG
The DNA here is from genome assembly GCA_016617855.1 of Megalonaias nervosa. NCBI lineage: Eukaryota > Metazoa > Mollusca > Bivalvia > Unionida > Unionidae > Megalonaias > Megalonaias nervosa. The sequence goes on from JAECUM010027430.1 coordinate 709, forward strand.
TCTCCGACATCTTGATATTTATGCATTGCGTCGAGCAGGTACATGTAAGGTCGAGTAATATTTTTATTAGCGTCATCTGCAAAATCACATTCTATCGCTTGTTCTGGACTTTGCTTTGAATTTATTCTAGCATATATTCGTCTAACATCGGCATTATCAGATATCGCATTATTTTGTTGTTGGTTACCACGTCGCGCTTGTCGTTGAAATACAACAAATAATTGACACGGCAGTTGTTCAGTTGATGTTGTTCTGACGCGCCATGTGTAGTCGGTGGTATTTAGAACAGCTGTTTGATACATTTTATGTTGCTGAAAATAAATCTTCTTTGTATGTTTTTTAAGAACATCATCTAATTCGAGCGACTTTGAAACTGTTGGTGTTATTCGTGGCATCCATAACGCAAGTTTATTTATGATAAACTGTATATCAGCTCCGCCAGCTCCAAATAAACAATCATTTTGTTCTGATCGATCTAAAATTAGTGTATGTTTAACTCCACGAAAAATCTTATTGTAGTAGCGACAAAAGGCAAATATTGTACTTAACGGCAACATCATTATAATTTGACGTGATCCTGCTTCAAGTGCCTTTCTCTTTGCATGACCTTCATTGTAACGTGAACCTTTAAAACCTACTATATTATTGTTAACTAAATTTAACATTGCAGTTCCATCATCAGCTGCACCTGGAGCTGTTATACCAAGATCATTACAAGCTGTAGTAAGTAAGACTCTTGTAGCATTTACGCCAGCGTCTGCAGCTGGTGCATACCTAGCATAAACAATAAGAAAATCTCTCACATTTGCAGCACTTCCAGCAGCATCTGCTCCAGCTACAACTGCTACCTTTGGAATACATTCTATAGATGCCGCTGCTCCATCTGCAGTATCTTTAAACCACATCATATTAGTTGCAGTCGATCTGGAGTAATCATCAGAAAACGAAATAGTATTTAAGATTGTACTTGCAACTTGTAGGTGGCTTGAAATGTCCTCGACAGTTTGAGTGGCCAGTTGATATCCGGCACTTTTAAATAAACACCAGCCATTATTTATAAGTGCTACTTCTGTTCCAGCTGCAATTGCAACAGGTACATTAGCCACTGTCATAATCTGGCCGCGAACTTCCAACATTGCTCTGTGTGGCAGTAGAAATACATCCTCGTCTCGAGTATTAAATGTTCTGACACCAGCTTTATTTTGCTCATTAGAATTTTCGTCGAGATACTCAGTATATTCAAATTCTGTTACAGTGTCATCGATGTCATAAGTTTCTGCTAAATCGAGATAATTATTAACAGACATTTTTTTTATTTATTAAATTATATAACATTCACCAATGTGATTGGCGCTATTGTGGGGCTGTTACTTTAGATATTAATTTTTGTATAATCTGCTCGCCTTTTGGTGATGATAGATTTGTTGTTGTTGTTGTCATAGCACGTTGAGTTTCTTTTGTTGGAGCGATTTCTGATATAACTTGTTTGATTGTCGCAATCTGTGGTGCAGATTGGCCTTTAATTTTATCAGCAACCTTTTGTCCAACAGCAGTTCCAGCAGGAGATGCAGCTCCAGTTGCAAAAGCTTTTGACGCGTCAGGTGCAATTGGCGCAACTTTATTCGCTATTCCTGGAACATTTTCAATAATTTTAGTAAATATATTTCCCAAAAATCCACCAAGTAATTTTTTTTTTTCATATTACATCAAGTAGGTTGTACGTAGATGTAAATAGTAAGTGACAACCTCGTTATTCAAATCCAGCTGTCGTCCAGATTAATCTGTCAACTGCATATTTATTGCTGTTATTTGATTTTCAACATTTAGCGGGTAATAAATAACTTGCCGTGGACTAATCTGCATGAGCGATCCCGGTGGAAGGTCTGGAGAAAAGCTATATATTGTTTGTCCTTTACTACCTCGAGCTGAGTAAGATCCAGTTGCGATAGAGCAATTTATTAATATTGTGTTTACGTCAGTTATATTTACTGGCAGATCACCGTCATACGTCATAGTTTCTCCTACTGGAACACCATAATTCGTCTGAGTAAATCCTAGCAGCGACCCAATACTTGCTGGCGATCCAAAATTGACTATCATATCATTTTTTAATGTTATTCTAGCGCGTAATGTGTCATAATTCAATACCAGTTCCAAATTGGCAGCGATACCATTACTTTTAGTTATCAGCTCTTTTATTATTTTATTTAGATCAGTGACATTATAAGCTCCTTGTGGAATATTAACTGTTTTCCACGTAGGTCTTGGAGCTGGAGTTAAAGTAAATGAAAATTCATCATTGACATCAGTTTTCACGTTAGCCATGGAATGCCAACATGTACATGAAATTAGTCCAATTTCATACTGTTTTTCAGTATCAAGTTGTATTGGCGGAATATAATTTACTGAAAAATTTGCGCTATCTTTCGCGTCTGTACTAGAGTCAAGTAATAATGTTGTTGACATTTTTTATATAAAAATATTTTACAAAATTAAAGTTTTGGTTAACATTTATATCAAATCGCGATGTAAAGTTTCGTATTCGTCAGATGTTAATAAATTTTCCGATCTTAAATGATCAAGTATATCAATAATTTCATTATCAATTTCAGCACCAACATTTCCAGCTTCCTTCTATGATATCAATAACATTAATCTGCTTATCATTTCGACTACTGATGTATATATTTTTACACCTTTTCCAGTCTTTTCTTTATCTAATCGACGTTTATCATAATCATCAAATACATCTTTTAAACTTCGTCCTTCAGTACGAGCTGTTCCATCTTTAAATTTTACTGCAGCAGATTTAAAAACACCAGCAATAACACCATCTTTAGATTGTTTAAAAAATTGTGACATATCTTTCTCTTCGGCTTTATCAATGTCATCTGAAGTTTTTCTTACCATCTTTAATTATTTTACCTAATAATTTTATTAAATCAAGATATTCATCCTGTGTCCATTTATCAATATTATCAATATCTTTAATTTTATTTTCTTTTATAAAAGTATCATATCATGATGAATCTATTTTTTTCTTTTAATTTTTTTAAAAATTTCTTTCACATCTTCAGTTTTCTTCTTTTTTTTAAGTTTCCTCTGAAGTTTTGATTTTTCCTGGAGATATAACTAGTGGTTTTTTCAATCTCTACTGGAAATTTTATGCTCTCTATTATTTCAGTTTCAGCTTGCATTCTTTCAGTTCTCCTTCTTTCAGCTGCTTCTCTTTTTAGATATTCTTTCACTCGATTTTCATCGTTTATTTTGAATTTCCTTAAAAATGTCCAACTCTTACCAAACCCTTTAGTTCTATTAGCCTCAGCTGTTTGATAAAAGATATCGGCAATAATACCTTTTCTAATTCTTTTAGTTAATTGCAACATATCATTATTTCTGGTAGCTTTGTTCAATTTAATATCAGACTAACCACCAGCAAGCATTATTACGTTTAAATCATTAATCAATTTATTATATATTTCTTTTGACCAAGACTGTAAACTGTTAATATCATTTATATTATTTTCTGTTAGAAATTCATGATATTCATCATCTGATATTTTTTCATTTGCTTTTTTCCTATAAAATCGTCTTTTATCATCAATTTCTAAAAGCTTTACCGTTAACTCACCAATATCTTTTTGTTCTCTTTCAATATCCCCTAATTTTTCTGATAATTTTCCCATTAAACTTCTAATCTCATGGGAAGTTAATTCTGCTAATCTTTGTTCAAATAAAATTGGATTATTGATCAGCCGATTTAGTTCATTTCGTCTAGAAGCAGGATCAGCAATATTTGCTACAAGAGCCTCAGCCATTTTTTTTTCTTTCTTTCTTCATCAGATCTGGCGACAGTTTTTGCAGCAGTTGCTTCTTGTTGTTCTTTGACTAAACCGAGTAAACCTTTTTCCTGTAGTTGCTTAAGTTCTTCATCTGATAGTGGCCTGGTTTCAGGTTGTTTCCCAAGTAGTGCTTCAGTAACTGGTTTGAGAATTGTTGCTGCTGTTTCTGCTGCAGCCACTTGGCCACGTCGTGCTTGTTGAATCATCTGCCTAAGTTCAGCTTTAGATTGAACAAGTTTCTTTTAGATTTTCTATACGTTTTCTGTACTTTGTTTGTCTTTCCATTTTATTATACATAACTTTTATAAAAATTTTAAGAGGTGAAAGACTATCGAAAACAAAAACTTACTGCAGATAATTTTCAATACGACAACGAAACATTTTAGTTGGATCATATGTTAGTTTATTAAATAAGAAAAAGTTACATTTATCTTTTGTCGCTTTATGTTAAAGTTCGATACATATATCTTTAGTTATATCGCCACATTGCTCGTTCGCGATATTTCTAACGTCGACATTGTCCAGGCCTGGAAATAATATAAAACAACCAGTATTTCGTCGTATAAATCTGTCGACGTTGTAAACACCTTGGGTCAGATAATAGAATTACATTTCTTATTACGTGACAGTGAAAAATATGATCTTATTTTGTTCATCTCTTCATTGTTTAGCGGAATGTCATCAAAAACAACTATTTTATGTTCGGACGAATCAAGTTGATTAACTGGAACAAGCTCTTCTGGTTGATTGATAATAAAAAAATCTTCACCAGCATCAAGATCGTCACGAAGTTTGTTATTATAGTCGTTAAGTAGCTCGTACTTATCTTGTTGTGGATTAATTGTATAAATATAAACTCGATCGTAGTTAAAATTATGTCCGAGAAGTAAATTCATAAGCAAATTTGTTTTCCCAGACCCAGTTCTACCAAAAATAAGATAATGACAATCTGGAAGTTCATTGTTATGTTTATGTTTCACCAACCGCTCTGTATCAAAATTTAATATCGGTGACGACGTCGTCGTTAACTTTGCCATTGTTATGCAATTTTGTGTTATATAATTTACATAATGAGCTATTATACAAAATTTGGAACATCATTAGGAAATTTGTCGGCTGTAAACACAGTAACAAACGGCAATATTGATTTATCTGGTTACTTAAAAAAACTGGTGATACAATGACAGGAAACCTGTCTAAGTCAAATCAGCGAGTAATAGATTTAGAAACAGCGTATCCACCAATAAATGTTAATAACACACAAGCTGTTAGTTATGCACAACTAAAATCTGTTGACGATAATAAACTGTTACTGACAGGAGGAAATTTAAACGGTAACTTAGATATGTCAGGGAAAAAAAATAACAAATTTGGAGACCGGATATCCACCAGCAAACTCAAATCAAACTTAAGCTGTAAGTTATTTACAGTTGAAGTATGTGGATAATAACAAGCTTGACAAAACCGGCGGAATGGTCACAGATGATATCAACATGTCAGGTCGACGAGTGTTAGGTTTAGAAACTGTATATCCGCCAGCAAATGTAGATAATACACAAGCAGTGAGTTATGCGCAACTAAAATCTGTTGACGATAATAAACTTAACAAAGCCGGTGATACAATGACAAGTAACCTGTCTATGTCAAAATCAAAAGTAACTGGATTACCAACAACCTCGCCACCAGCTAAAGAAACTGATGCTATTAGTTATGCTCAGTTAAAAGAAGAACTTACTCCAGATTTTAAACAATCCGGTGGAGCAATGTCGGGCAATATAAATATGAGAAGGAACAAAATAACGACAGCATATGTTCCAGTTAATCCTAGAGATCTAACAAATAAAGCGTATGTTGACAGTGTATCTGGTGGTGGTATAAAACGAACCAAAAACAATGTTGGGTATATTCCAACACTTTTTAAAGCAACTGACAACCGAGACGGTTTTAAGGTAAGTGCATCAGCATATTATCCTGAAAATTATCCTTATTACGCTTTCTCTGATAAAAACGAATGGACGACCAACGGAGAAGTTGAAAATGTTTGGATCAGAATTAAATGTCCCACTACAGTTGCTATCTGGCAATTTCATTTGCCAGTTCGATTAAACTCTAGTGTTGGTCGAATTTATAATTGGCGGTTTGATGGATCAAATGATAATATTAACTGGACAGCATTATATAATACAGCAAATACGTATATATCAACAACACAATATTTTACAATTTCAGCAGAAAATACTGTGAATAAGTACTTATATTTTTTTCTACTTTATGTTGTCGCTGTTGAACATCCATTTCCAGGGCTGACAGCATTTTTAAATATATACACTTGATGATCAAATTTAATCTAATGCTATAAAATAATGTCAACACAATTGTTTACAGACGTTGTGAGAGAATTTTATGATTATATTTTTAACCCTAAAATAAATCTTTGGGACGAATCACTATCAGCACGTGTGATAAATACCAGAAAAAATGTTTCAGTTCGAATGATAAACTCTCCATTGTCAGAAGAAGAAAAAAATTTTATTCTTGTTATGCATATGCGAGGGCCACAACTGAAAGAAGCAATAGAAAACTTTAACGTGATAAGCAGATACTGTCATCCTGATTATTGTCTAGAAGAACAAGAACAAGTTGAAATCCTGTTGAAAACAAACATTGCTCGAGCTTGATTTTGGAAATTTAGACTTGATAATAAAATCGAACTTAATAAAAAAACGAGCTTACGATAAAAGAGTAGATGAAAAAGACTGAGTAAACGCTAGGCATAATGATCTCGACAAACTAGCAGAATCTAGAATAATGGGAATAAAAAGAAACAAGAAATTATACAGTAGTTTTTTAAAACGAAACATTTTTAAGCATCTCGGTATGTACTACCACAACAAAGAAACCTTAATTAAAATCGTTACTATGACGATTGATACGGAGTTAATTATTAAAGTGTATGCAAACGCAATTTTACCAATGATACGTAAAAAGACCCAGAATTTGATCCAATTATTGTTGATAGATCTCTAAAATTAATCAAAAATTTTGACGATGAAATTAGTGATCTTAATGATATTGAGCGAGAAATGTTTTTTTGATAAAGTAACACAAACAGTGTTGGAAGTAGAAATTGATTCTTATTACGACATAGGTGAAGAAGATGATGTTCCATTTCCATCAATTCAATACTCTAGACAATTGTCATTACGAAATTATTACGATAAAATAGAGAAAATACTCACAAAACCATATGAAAAATTAATGTTAAAAGTAGCTTAGGCTATTGGTCTGATCACAATTGAACTAGACAAGCTTAAACAATTAATGCAAGCAAATTTCGTGGTCGCATATGCAATTATCAGACAACATCTTGTTCTCAAAAATTTCACGTTAGATCAAATAAGTTTGATACTCGGATATATTGATGAAACAGAAAAAGATTATAGTAATTTAGTAAATAAAACAGATTTGTATGCGGCTGAATTAGAAAACAGTTTTGATTCATATACTTGGTTAAAGAAAAATGAGGTACTAACAGACAAACGATACGAGTTTCGTATTATTGACAGTATGTTGACGGGTATCCTATCAATGAGAGTCAGCAGGTATGAAAAAGATTATCGTAAAATATGGTTATAGTATTGGATGTTTAGTAATCTCATTATCCAATAAAGCATCAACCATATTATCGATAAACATCATTGGATCATCTGCCCATCCTCTTATTCGTTCATCATTTTCAGTTGCGAATAACCATACTGATCCATATTTTGGTGATAAATAGTAACCAACATTTTTAATACAGTCGCTTATTATTTTAGGTTTTATACCAGTATATTTTGAAGCTGATTTGATTGAATTAAATCTCTTATAAAATTTATTTGTTAGACCAAATCCAACATGTCGGATTGGATTATAATGTTTAATATGAAATTTCTAGCAAAAAAGTTTTCTAAACTAGGATATTCTTTCTCCGACAAATTCCCTCTCTCCAAATTTGGGGGTGGGGGTGGGGTCTCTGATCTAGAATCTTCTTTTGGTTTGAAAACCTCATATACTTTTACTACTGTCACTAAAGCTGTTTTTGAAGATGACGTCGATGATGACGCGTTTTGTTTATTTCCCAGACGTCGCAGGTGGAACAAGAGTCAGTATAACAGAACGATGAAGGCATCTATCTACAAATCAGAGCCAAATTTAAAACTCTTAAAAAGTACCTTCTAAGGAAAAATGAAATCAACAGTTTATGTCAATGGTCTCAAAGATACTCGGCAAGCTCTGTTTGATCGGAAGATATGTATACTATATACCGTTTCAGTGAAGTAAAGAATAGTTACAGTGATGAGAAAGCCTGCATATCTAAATAGCACTGAAGCATAATTATGAAACAAGATCCTCCCAGCGTTTCACTCCTGTTCGCAGCGATTTCATACCCCAAAGTCCGAAAGCTTCAGTCAATGATGACGCTTTATAAAAATACAGTGAAGATGCTTATAGAATGACCACAATATTTGCACAGCTAGAGACAATGAATGAGAAGGTTGAAGAAAAATTGTCCCGATTGGAAAACCAGCTAGGTGATATCGCCACAGAGAGAAAATGAGATTCAAAGACTAAAGACAGATTTAATTCAAAACACGAAGAAAATTCAAGAAACTAAGGCTGAGAAGGAACAAATGAGAACAAAAACTAATGAATGATAAACAGAGGAATGTATATACAGATGTCAACAATGGCAACCCGGGAAAATGAGATAAAAGGAATTACCACACATTTACAAAAATATCTAGATGTGATCCGGAAAAGTATAAACAGTATTAAGGGAAAGTGAGGCAGACACAATTTGTACACGACACATGCTTTTATACAATCAATCTAACAAAGGAAGTGGAAGAAACGTAGACTTGCATCTGAAAGAAAATCATGAATTATTAGTATACAAGGAAAGTAGATATAATACCTCTACTACTATTGATTACCAAAATGCTGTATTTGTTCAGAAAGATGCACAAAGAGCCTGCTAAAACGCATGCAGCAAATTCGTCTAAAAATGGTCCCGCTATATTTACATTGAAGGATTTTCCGCCACTTTCACGGAATGATCTGACTAACATAACAGCAAAGGTGAGGCATAACTAACAAAGAGAAGTAACATCGAAGAATTCAAGAGAGGATAAAGCAACTGAAAACCAGCAAAAGAGGTTAAAATGTGAAGAAAGAACTAACATAAAAATAAATGAAAACAGCACAAATAAAGCACAAAAAATGCACATCAAATCACCAGAAGATCAAACAATGACTCCGAATGACGAGGAGAAATGGAAAAAGAAAGATATATCGTGTAGCCTGTGAGACTATAATTACCAGACCCAATCAAAAAGATACATAATCCGATGTTTTTGAAGTAGCCGTAAGAAAGAAAATAAGACGCATTCTGCTGTACAATGTTAAATCAAGAAAGATTATAGATGTTGTAAGCACACAATTATTACTTCTCATTTCAAGGAGGAGGGTTTGACGGTAACATTCTTCCGCCTCATAAAGGAACGACCCCAGTGGGATGGATCAAATATATATAAATTTCGACTAAATATACCGGACAAAAATTTGGAATTGATGTTGAAAACTGCATCATTTTGGAGTTCTGGAATCAAATGTAGAGAATGGATATCAAACAGAAAATGGAGAGAGAACTACCCATTTGATGAAACGCATGAGAAATATAACACTAGTGCTAATAAACGTAGGCATATGACTGATAATTGCGTCCTTATTGTAATTATACTCATCATCTGAACATGGAATGTACGTGGTGTAATGCTTAGCACGCAAACATTCATTGAATTGTCACCAAACACATATTTATATGTTTTAAAGAACATTGGATTTGTACTGAGAATCTAATTTAGATAAATTACACTATGATTTTTAAAATAGTAGCGCTTCCTAACGAACATATTCCACAATGCTATAGAGGTAGTGGTGGGGTTTCTTTATTGGATATATCATCACTGTTCAAAGTAAGCATCATACAAACTGATTTGGCAATGTATTATGGCCGTGGAAGCCATATTGAGAGAGTTGGAACCTATAATTTTGATTGCATCTTACATCCCCTCGACAGCCAGAACTAACGAAGCACATGACATTTTGCGAAAATGTTTATGATGTGTATGATACTTATTCTATTCAAAATATATGCATAATTATAGGAGCCATGAATATAGATTATGTGTGTAAAACTCCAAGAGAACATGCTCTCAGGAAATAGAATAGAGAAACATTGTTGCTACTTCAGTCATAAAACTTCAGGAACATTACATCGTGTATAGATCAAAATGTACGTCACGTACGTCCACACTAGATTATATACTAATACCTGAAATAATCAGAGGTGGTGTAAAAAGACACATAGTAAACGACAGAACTGATTTTTCAATATAGGATCACCGACCCGTTACAGCAGTAGATGCAAATGAAATGTGGAAGCAAATATGACGACACGTGAAGATCCAAAAATTAAATGGATCGTGGCGAATCCATTAGAAATGAACATGTATAAGTCTGACATTAATGCATTATTGAATTTCACATATGAGTGAAAAAGGTACAAGATATAGAGAAGTATAATGAACTGATAACTAAGAGTTTAATAACTGCATCGGACAGATATATCCAAACTTTGAATTCAGATCGCACTTGAAACCATACTGGAAGAAAAGTGGCCTTGAAAAGTTACATCAAGAAAAGAGAAAAGCGGGTGGAGAATGGATCAAAGCAGGAAAAGGTAGAAGCACAGACTGTAACAGCTACAGAAAATACAAAGACGCAAAAAGAGAGTTTAAAGCTACATAAAGGGTGCTAATTTGAAGAGATAGGAAAGAGTCCAGAAATGGGAATAGACGAATTCTATGCAGTCATCCGTGAAAGTAGGAAGATAAATCAGAGTATGGTAATGCTGTATTACCCTTCAAAAATGTCTTATATACTACATTAATTATAACTCTAATGTATATGCTGTATTTCCTGGGTAAGGCATTCGATAGATTATTGCATTGTGGACTATTGAAAAAATTAAAATATTTGGGAACTAATGCAACATTATGGAAAATAATCGCCCATTCATACACACAGTAAAGTTCCTGTGTAGCGTGTAGAGGACGAATATAGAACACATTTCCGTTATTAAGGGACGTTGGTCAAGGTCGTGTAGTGTCCGCTTTTCTTTCTTTTTCTTATATATAATTGCTTTATTAATGAATTAATAATGACTAATTGCGGGTTAACAATGAATCAGATGAACACACCTGGAATGTCTTTAGCAGACGATATTATTCTACTAAGTTCTACGTTGAATGAATGGATTACAGTCACTCGTGAAGACATCTTATCAGATTCCACAGAAGTGGAATTTGAAAATAATCCTAGCAAGAGTACGTGGACGATAATAAGCAGAAAAAAGACGTGTACTTATCAAATGGAATTACTATAGGATAACAGATATTCCAACAGCAAAATACGTGAAATATGGAGGGGTTATTTTTTCCCAGTTTATGAAAATTAGTGTTCGTGTAGATTATTCTTGTGATAAAACTAAACGTGTAATAAACTCACTATACTCAACTGGATTAAAAGCAAATGGATATACTTTCTGTGAAGGTTTGGGAAAGTGTTATATTGCCGTCTGCTTTGTATCGCTTTGGTTCAACATGACCCATGGGGGCATTGAAACATAGGAGCAAATACAAAAATTTTTCGCCCGGAGAGTACAATGATTCTCTCAAAGATCGCCTGTTGGATCTACTACATCATACTTGGGGATGATTTCAGTGGAAGCTTGCATACATAAGCAAACACTTGTATTTCTAGGTCGCATGCGTAGATCATCGGCAAACTGAACTGCTAAGAAGGTTTACCTCCGAGCTGTTGGCAATTTGTTTTTCGACCCCCATTATAGCCAAAGAAATTTAAATATGATATAAATACTGTACCCGAAAGGTTTGATTTAGAGGACTCTCTCCACGACTTTATTTTCACTGGAAAACTTCCAGACAAATTAACATGGAAAACTTCATTCGGACAATAATACAGGTATTCGAGGAGAGAAAACATGAAATGAATATCAGAAACACATCGGAGGGATTCGGTAGATTTTTAAAAAATGTTCGCTTATACTGATTCAAGCAGAAAAATGGAATATGTGACATTAATTCGTACTATAGGAATGCAGGCAAAATCTGGACTGTGTCCTCAATGTGGCAAAACAAGTGATGACCGTTTTTACACATTCTGATGAATTGTACCTTAACCTTAGACGACAAACTCCATTTGATGGTAAACATTTTTTTCCTATATGCCTCAAATGACTTACCGTGATTTCTCTGATCAGTTAGCTCCTGATATACTGATTAAGCTACTTGGTGGTTCAAACGATATTTCAGAACGATTGGAACTCGAAGCATCGATTTATGTGATAAGACTACCTACCAGATATCTCATTAAGATAATGGATACTATATATGCCATTCATCAGAGAACTTACACAGAATATAATAAAATTATCACATAGTAGGTATAGTTTTCCTATAGTATGTGCAGTTTCATATTTTTGATATTACCACACGTTAAAATATCACTTTATGTGATTCTGATTGGTCCAAATAAGCCCACGAAATTATTGTGCAGTATCCTCTTTACTGATTGGCTGGGATCGTGGGAAAACGTTTTTAACCCCGCCTTCTGGAGTGTTTTGTTTTGAATAACATTTTTGGCGGCCATTTTTTAACTCGACTGGCGAAAGGAAATTGAGGAAAAATTATCTCGGCTGTCTGAATATGGATATGTTAGCCCCACAGGGGTTTGTTATGTCATGTATAACAATATCATCATAAGAAAAATGGCGTAAACTACAAGATAAGAACAACAATAAGAAGTAAAACTAGAGGTATTGCTTATTTGATAGCGGATGGCGGGGTGGGGGCGTATATCTGTAACATAAATATAGAATCCACCGTATATACAAGCCTGGTTTAAATGTTAACTTACAGAAGTAAATAAACTCACCTCAGTTCACAGAAGAATCTGGACATAAATGGGTCTCGTAACTGACAGAACTTTATCCAACCACAGAATCTTTACGCAGTATATATGGGATCCGACTCAAAAAGAAATTTGTTTACGTCTTCTGTACATTCTATTGTTTCAAATCAAATACTGCAAATATCCGGTCACAAATGCATTGCAGTAAATGTGGGAAATTTTGCATCCAGTAATCCTATTTCACATGAAAATCACAACAATGTAACGTTTAGTTCTGAAAGCGACATTTAGGGTAAACATGTACTCTAGGCATACTGTGTACCGTATCAAACAATATGGCAGAATCACATCGCATTGATCATTCTGTTTTGAAAAATGATTTTGTCGTTATAAAATGTTCTGTTTATTCGGATGGAAACTTTTTCTTTGATTTATAGTTCGTAAAAAGGTACAAAAGTACAATCTATTTTAACCAGGGAATAATTTGTATCGTGCTGATCGGCTTGAGAGTGAAATGAATACTGAGAGGGAAGTCACCAGCCCTTTATATATACACTGAGCCTGACATAGATATATAGGGGTCCATGGCGTTTCAAATGTAGTCATTTGACTTTTTGCAGTCAAAATGAAACGATCGCATCATTTCGTAAAGAAAGGAGAAGAAAGTAAGAGGCAGAAACGTGAGTTATCGCCTCGCACAGTAGCTGAAGTCTTGGCTCAAATTCATGCCAGCGATTTTGAAGATGAGATGAGTGAACCAGAATCTAGGCCCAGAGAATCTACACCAAGTGAAAGTCTATCACCACCAGCAAACCCTGAAAAGTACTACCACATTCAAGAGACGGACAAACGCTTCTCCAGAAAATTTAGAACTACAGCCTACACGTACGCGGTGAAGTTTAAAGATTTCAAGTCCGACGTACCGCTGGAGAAAGCAGAAGGGTTCATCACTGATGTGTGGGATTCTTTGTTAACCACACTGAAACGGCAATGTCAAGCCAAAGAAGACGATTGCTTGAGACTTTCCATTCATCACGAAAGTTTGAAGTCCCCTGTTGGGATCGAGTTTAGCAGTCCAGCAGAATTGACACCTTTCAAAGTCATGGACAAGATTCAACACGTGCAACAATCCAACGACAAGTTTGACATCACCGATGGAAAAGCGACACTGTTCATGACCCACGTTTTTCTTCCCCAAGGGACAGGACAATGCAAGAATGTGTTATTGGTGGACGACCTTCGCAGCATCAAGCGCAGCATCGTTCAAATTAACAACCGTCAAGACCAGATGTGTTTATCCCGTGCCATCGTGGTGGGACGAACGTATGCCGACAAGAACGACACAGCAAAATCGAAAAGAACCTGGAAAACTATTCGACAATCGGACCGAGCCAAACAACGAAGACAAGCACAACTCCTGTTACAGCAAGCGGGGCTATCCAAAGACACGCCCTGCGGCATTCCTGAAATGCAAAAATTGCAAAACGTCTTGGCTCCATGCTACACCTTGAAAGTACACCCTGAAGAAGTGCGCGGACCTCTGTTGTTTCGAGGCAAACATTTCAAAGACGGAAAATGTATTCACGTCTATCATCACGATGAACATTTTGATGCCATCACCAGTATCACTGCATTCCTGGGATACGGTTATTACTGTGAGACATGTGACTATGGCTATAACAATCGAGAGCAACACAAGCATTGTGGATCGAAATGTGAGGGATTGTTAGCCTCTAAACCCTGTCTGGACAAAAACGAGTGCATTTCCCAGCTTGTCAGCGCACGTTTGTCAGCCCTGTCTGTTACCAGCAACATCTGAAGATGCAAGGTTCACAGCAGAAAAGTGCTTGCCAACTCCTGAGATTGTGCCCTACTTGTGGACAAGGCAGACGTACCAATAGTGCCAAGGCGCACGTCTGTTCAGGAAAGAAACGATGTCACATTTGTCGCCAAATCGTGGACTTGGAACACGAATGCTACATTCAAAAATACCAACCCCAACAGGACGAAGATGACAACAAGAAGAAAGGGAATTTCATCTTTTTCGATTTCGAATCCATGCAAGAGACTGGCATTCACATTCCTAATTTCTGCGTGGCTCACCGAGCGTGCGAGAAGTGCATCCAAGAATCTATCTTTAGTCATTGCCCTCACTGTAACAAGATTCCTGGAGGACGTGAAAAAAAACCTTTCGGGGACCAAACACGCTGACCGATTTGGCCCGATGGATCTTAAACCCTATCGACGAGACGTGGAGTCAAGAGGACATCGAACGTTACGAAGATTGTCATGGCTATGCCACGGTGAGGGCTCACAATTTCTCGGGATACGATGGACAATTTCTTCTCAGATACTGTACGGAACAAGGCACCGAACGTCTTAAAGTGACTTTAAACGGAGCCAAACGAATCTACATGCAAGTGGGACAAGTGCAGTTTAAAGATTCGATGAGATACTTGGCCATGCCATTGAGTCGCATGCTTAAAACATTTGGAATGACAGAAATAGCCAAAGGCTATTTTTCCGCACTTTTTCAATACCGAAGCCAATCAACACGCCGTTCTACCCCGTTTGCCTGAGGCTCACTACTACGACCCCGATAACATGCGTACTGAACAACGAGAAGCTTTCTACGCATGGTACCAAACTCACGCTTCGGACCCTTTCGACTTTCAGGAAGAAATGTTAAAGTACTGTCGTTCCGATGTGGACATTTTACGGCGTTGCTGTGGAAAATTTCGAGAATTATTCCTGGAACAGAGAGTGATCGCTCCTTTGAATGAAGCCTGCACCATTGCCAAAGCGTGTTCCTTAGTGTACCGCCAACGATTCATGCCCGAAAACACCCTGGCTGTCAAAAGTCCTCAAACGACCAACTTTGTCAAACGTCAATACTCGGTCAAAGCCCTACGCTGGTTACATTACTTGTGTGACAAGGAAGACAAATCCAACACGCTCGCAAAGGAGGAGGCGAAAAAACCATTGGAAGGTATTTGGTGGATGGCTGAGACTTAGAAAACCCCAAAATCGTGTACGAGTTTCACGGGTGCTTATTTCACGGATGTCCCATCTGCTACCCTGAACGTAACACGACAAATCAGTTTTTACAACGGAGCATGGAAGACTTGTACCAGGCCACTTGTCAGCGACGACTAAAGTTAGAAGAGCAAGGATACCAAGTTGTAGAAATGTGGGAACACGAGTACGATCACCGTTTGAAAACCTATCCCGAGTTTAAGCCTATCGTGGAAAGTTACAATCTGGTGGACCCACTGAACCCACGGGGCAGATTGTACGGGGGACGGACGAATGCCACCTGTTTGCTGTACCAAGCCGACGAGGAGAAAGGAGAAGAAATCAGATACTTGGACGTGTGTTCGCTGTATTCGTACGTGTGCAAATATTGTCGCTTTTCCGCTGGGCACCCGCAATTGCTGACGGAACACATCGACCTGGACAACATTAGACAATACGAAGGATTGATCAAATGTAAAGTTTTGCCTCGCACTGACTTGTACCATCCCGTTTTACCTTACCATTGCCAAGGAAAACAGATGTTTCCCTTGTGCCGTACTTGTGCCGAAACGTGCAACCAAGACCGACCTTGTCAGCACACTCAGGAAGAACGCGCCTTGAGGGGAACGTGGGTTAGCGTGGAATTGTTTAAAGCTCTGGACTTGGGATACCAACTGTTAGAAGTGTACAAAATTTCCACTTTCCCAAGAGAGAAAAATTCCACAAGGGCGACGAGACTCAAAAAGGCATTTTCGCAAACTACGTGAATGCCTTTGTGAAACTGAAACAAGAAGCTAGTGGCTATCCTTCCTGGTGCGACACTCCCGAAAACCAAAAGAAATTCAAAAGACAAATACTGGGAGCAGGAAGGCATCACTTTAGACCACGTAGAGAAAAACGGAGGAAGGCGATCGTTTGCCAAAGTGATGTTAAATTGCTTGTGGGGCAAAATGGCACAACGACCGTGTTTACCCAAGACGGACTATTTGACAGAACCTTCTGGCTACTTCCAGATGATTCACGACAAAACCAAATACATGAAACACGTGGACGTCCTTCGTGAGGACTTGATCTTAGTCAGTTACGAAGAAGAACTGGACTTTGTAGAAGCCGACGAATTTGGAAATGTCATCATTGCGGCTCACGTGACAGTCCATGCTCGTTTAAAATTGTACGAAGCTTTAGAACTGTTAGGAGATCGTGTGCTGCATTTTGACACGGACATTTGCATCTACATCGATCGTCTGGGTCAACCTCAACCTGTCATTGAAGGAGACCGTTTAGGAGCCTGGACGGACGAGCATCCCGACGACAAGATTCTAAGTTTTGCAAGTGGCGGTCCCAAAAATTACGGCTACGAATACCGTGATCCTCAAGGAAAAGTACACACGGAGTGTAAAGTGAAAGGATTGACTCTCAATTATCGCACCAGTTGACTGGTGAACTTTGTTGTCCTGAAAGAAGCCTTGTAATCTGCAGAAGATGGAAATTTTAAAGTAACCACCCACGAACCGCACAAGATTGTACGTTTACCCACACACCAAATTGTCAGTCGGCCTTTGGAAAAAGTGTATCAAATTGTGTACCAGAAGCGAGTTCGGCTTCCCAACCACTTCACTTTACCGTACGGTTACATCGATATTGGTCAACATATAAAAAGGGACAACGTCCAAGACCAACAGATTATGTTAGTGACAGTACTAGAAGAAGAAAAACCACTCCCTTCAGGACGGGACAGGGCCGTCATTGACATCCCCGAAAGGCCATTCCGGGAGGACCCTTGTGTGACTTTGCCCAGTGTAGAGACTCTAAGAACATTACACACTGTCCCTACGATACCACCTCTTGATCACCAAAAATGTTGTACAGAAACTTGTTTATATTCCACTATGATCTTTTTGTTGTGTCTTTTATTCATGTACGTAACCATTTGGCTTTTATGTATTTTTGTCTTTCGTGTTGTTCACAATTAAAGATGACAATAAATGTGTCCTGAAAAAGTATAAAAACTCTTGTCTTGTCTGTCTTCGTGTCAAAAGTGACATTCCTTATAGTACTACTAAGGCTACCTCTACTGTCTCTGCTCCCTCTTCCTCCACTTTCAAAGTCATTGACGAACACGTAGATCTGACTAGTTGGGACGCCTTGTATCTTTCACATGCTCATTGCTGCAACGAGCGGTTCAGGCAAAACCGAATTTGTCAAACGTTTGATCGAACATAAACATCATTTGATCGATCGTCCACCACAACGGATCGTGTGGTGTTACAAAGAGTGGCAATCGGCGTACAATCTTCTGCGAGAAAGTCAAGGCGATTCCATCTTGTTTGTGGAAGGCATTCCTAGCGAAGACGACGGGATCGTGTCTGACAATAGTCAAACCCATTTTGTCATCTTTGACGACATGTTAGGAGAAGACGAAGAAGAAATTCAACTCTGGTTTATGCGCAAAGGGCATCATCGTAATGCCGGTGTCATTTACATCACTCAAAATTTGTTTCAACAAAGTAAAGCCCATCGCACCATCAGTCTCAATGCTCATTATGTGGTCTTGTTTAAAAGCCCTACAGATAAATCGCAAGTGCAAGTGTTAGCCAAAAAGTTAGGAACGCCTTGGCTGACTCATGCGTACGACGATGCCACTCAAATCCCACACGCTTATTTACTCGTGGATTTAAAACCCACCACCCCCGATTATTTGCGATTTCGTACCCATCTATTTCACAGCTGGTGCCAAGACGGAGGGCCTGTCGTGTACACGTCCCCGTCGTCGACTTAACCACATCCAAAACCACCAAAAAAAATCTATAAAAACCTCGGTCACTTTGTCTCTGTCTCACGCATCGTCAGCATGACGTCCCTTCAGTTTCATCTTCCCATCAAATTGATTCGTGCCTTGTACGGTATCAGTCGCGAAAAAAAATGCACAAATACGTGCTCGTGTCTTAGAAGCTAGTCTCAAAGAAGTCTTACGATGGTTTACGGTGACAGCACCTCAATCACTGCAAGGCATCATTCAGATTCCACATCAAACCAAACTCTTTTTTGACAGAATCAAAGACGCAACTGGCCGATCCTCTCATGGACACACAAACCAAAAAGCAAATCATTTTGAAACCTGGAGGTAGCGGTTTTCTAGGAGGTGTCTTCATTCGTTCCCTCTAAAAATGGGATCCCAATGCTCCCAAAATTGTTCCCAAGCAAAAACCAGTCCCCGACGCACCCAGAAGAAAAAGAAAAAGAGCAACGGTGTCAAGACCAGGTCACATCCACAGAAAAAGGAAAAGAAAAGTCCACAGAAAACAGCTTCTACTCGCAAGAGAGCATCTCCAAAAACTTCTCCACCAGCGGTGAAACCCTCTTCCTCTTTAGCGGCGGTGGCCGCTGCTCACAAAGTACCTGCCCCCAAAATTAAAGCCCAAGAAAGATCGGGCATGTTACAGAGTTTACTGGATTTGTCCAAGTAAGAACTGTCCCGATTTATTCCCTTGCGAACTCCTCAACGTCGAGTGATACCTGTCATCAAGTTGATACGACGTAAAGACAATCAGTGGCTACGCATTCCAGTATAAAAAAGACCTGAGGCAAACAATAGGGATCAGTGTTTTTGTGCTGCTGAACGCCCAAAAGATGTCCCCTCCAAGAAGTGCACACCGTTACCATCGTGTTCCTTCTTCTGTTCAAATAGGAAAAGGATAAAGACAAGGACTGCCACCTCATTTAGCCAAACATTGTGACATGTTGTCCGTCCTGTCCAAAGCTCCTCCACCCATGTGAAAACCACTCATTCAAACTACCTCCAAAGACGTCATCGATACCGTGTGCGAATGTTGTCTGAATGTCTTGAAAGACACAATACCTTTGTCTAAACACCAGAAAAAATGTTTAGCCAAACGCAGACACGTTCATCGCCGTCAGGTCCAAAAGAAAATACCCATTGGTCAAAAGAAAAAGATGTTGGTGCAACGCGGAGGAATTTTGCCCATTTTGCCCATGTTGCTCAAAGGAGTAATGGGAACAATAGGAGGACCCTTGCTGAAAGGAGTATTGGAAACGATGGGAAACATCCTCGGATGAAGATAAAAAGGTCCAAGAAGATAAAAAGAGGACTCTGGAGTGAAACAGTCTCAGACGTGACCCTTGAGCTCTGATGGAAGGACGAAAACTCACTTTAGTCCCTTTGAAACGATGGATGGAATACCATCGTTGGCAAGAACAATGGACCCCACATTTACCTCCCAATCCTCATTTGACTGAAATGTCACAGTTACAACACGAACTGCAATCGTTGATTGATCGCAGCGATTTGTCAGAAACGGAAAAATCGCAACGGTACGGTCAATTGTTGCAACGACTGCAACTCTTTCACCTGAAAACTTTTGACGACACAGCTCTACCCACTCTGAATGATTTTAAGATTGATGAAAAGTCAATCACCACCACCCCCAGTGGTCAACACAGACGCAACCCCGCGGATGCCTGAGGAAGAAGAGGCAAGAGATGTCTCTCAAACACCGTCAGCAGCTACCATCCCTAGTAAGATTGCAGCATCCTTGTTGACCCCTTCCCCTACATGCCAACGAGAAGAACTTAAAGCTTGGGTTAAAAAGATGATATCCACTCCTCCTTCGACGGAAGTGAAAAAGAAAGAAGGGAAACCAGAAGTGAAAAAAGAAAAGAAGACCAAAGCCATCCCATTACCACCACCACCACCACCACTACTTTCAACTTCTACCCCAGAGGCAAATCGAACACGTAAAGCCGTTTCTAAACCACCCCTTCGTCCCATTCAGAGTAGCATCAGTGAAGAGGAGGAGGTGTTAGCCAACATTTACTACGATCCAGCCCATCCCGCAGCTTACGGAGGAGTTCAGAAATTGTATCGTACTGCCAAAACTCGACTGAAAAGTATCCGTTTACCTCATGTGCAACGATGGTTACAAGAACAAGCCACATACACCTTGCACAAACCCATTCGACGAAAATTTTCCAGAAGTCGCACCCGAGTGGAGGGCATCCATCATCAATGGCAAGCTGATTTAGCCGATGTCTCTCATTTAGCCACCTACAATCGCGGCTACAAATATTTGTTTTGTGTCATCGACGTCTTTTCCAAATTTGCTTGGGTCGTGCCACTGACTTCCAAATCGAGCAGTGAGTTAGTGCGAGCCCTCCAACTGGTGTTGAAACAAAGCGGTCGTCACCCTCTTCGATTGCAAACTGATAAAGGCACCGAAATTCTGAACCAAGCTTTCCAAAAAGAATTGAAGAAACGTGACAATCATTTTTCGACCACCGAAAATCCCGAAACCAAAGCCAGCATCGTGGAACGTTTTCAATGCACCTTGAAAGAACGCATGTGGAAATATTTTACGCATCAACACACTCTCAAGTACATCGACGTCTTACCGTACCTCGTCCAAGCGTACAACCAATCTTACGATCGAAGCATCGGACGTGCCCTCCAAGAAGTGACTCCCGACAACGAAGTCACCGTCTTCGAGCGCCTGTTTCGTACGTCCCCAACGGTGACTGTCCCCAAGAAAGCTGGAGTGTTGGCAGCAGGAGATTGGGTGCATATTGGCAAAACCAAACGCACTTTCGACAAAGGTTACTTACCCAACTGGACCTCCGAATTGTTTCGTGTCACTGAATGAGTGCGTGGCCGTCAAACTCCCGTCTATAAATTGGAAGACATAAACGGGGATGTGCTAAAAGAAACGTTTAACTTGTCCAAATTACAACGTGTGACCAAAAAAGAAGACGAAGTGTACGAGATCGAAAACATTCTTGATCAAAGAACTCGTAAAGTGGGGAAAAAACGGGTCAAAGAAGTCAAAGTACGTTTGAAAGGATATCCTCCCAGTTTTGACTCTTGGATCGACGTATCGCAACTCATCGACTATAAAAAGAAGTGACCATCATGCCCTTCAACACAGCCTCAGCTACCGCAGTAACAACTCCTTCGCCCAGTTCTTCTGTGCAAGATCTACAAAAACAACCCTTGTGGGTGTGGTGTGGAGAACTTGTGCCTAAAGCGCAAATCGTCTTTTTCTGCCAAATCTTTGTGGTGTATTGTGTCATCGGTGTTGCCATTGCCAATTTGAGTTTGTAACAAGGAGACAAACAATTGTGGACCATTTTACTCAGCAGTTGCATCGGTTACCTTCTTCCCAATCCGTCCCTGAAATATTCCTCGAACGGGAACAACAACGGGAGCCTTGCGTTCAACGTCAGTCCCCCTTCCAACAGTCACCCTAACCATCCTCTTTTAGACACTCCTCTGACTTCCAGCGACCCCTCGGACACTAGAACTCTGGAATTATGAAAAACCAATTTTACTCAACGTTACCCAGTGACAGTTCTATGGAGGTGTTTCCCAATAACACCCTGTGCTGCTACACAACCAAATTACCTCAGACCATTCAATTGGATCACGAAGCCCATTGGGAAGTGGCTTTGGTGGAAATGATTCACCCTACGCAAATCCTAAATATCCTTCCTAATCAAAACACTTTTACGGTGGAAGTTCATGACGAGCAAGTGCAACAAAGCTTGGATGAACGCACCACTGCAAGTGACTCTATGAAAACACAAGACCCCAAAACTAAACGATTCACCTATCTGTTGACCATTCCTGCAGGTTATTATTTTAGCGAACAACATTTGGTGATCACGATTTCTACCAAATTCAATGCCGTGTTTGCCAAAGCCTTGGAGAGAACCAGAAAAAGTATCACCCTTGAGTAACACAAAATAGCTCGTCGCCTACTCATCAAATTTTCAGAGGACAAAGTATTGGCCATTACATTTTGTCCTGAATTGTATGATATTTTGGGTGGAGACAACAAGTTGATCAAGATGAAAAACGAAATACCAGCCATTACTGGCAACTTGGATTTTGCGAAATATTTTCGATTCCCTTTAGAAATCAACCAAGGACTGAATCTGATTTTTGTTTATTCCGATGTGGTGGAGTACGACGTGGTGGGACACACCTCCGTACCGTTACTGCGTGTCATTCCTTTCAAAGTGGATTCTGCCACGAACGCTGACGAGGAAGGTGGAAACACCTATCACGTTCAATGCGACTTTGTACATCTTCACTATTTGCCCGTCACTAAGTCATATTTTGACACTGTCAACATTACTATAAAAGGAGATCTAGGACAAAATATTCCATTTACTAAAGGGAAAGTCACAGTGAAACTCCATTTTCGAAAACGATTGCTCTAACCCCTTGTCAGTCATGTATCCTGTGTACCAAGGAGTAGCTCGACAACGAGGACATGGTTTAGGAGATATGCTAAAATCGGCCTTTCGTACAGTGGTTCCTGTTTTGAAACCGATGGTGACACGGGGATTGCACGCCTTGAAAGATGCCGCGTTGACGCAAGGCAAAGAATTTCTCCAAAATATCATCATTGACAAACAAAACCCCAAAGAAGCTTTCTTGTGAGCAGGTACAAATGTCTTGCTTCAAACGGGCAAAGACATTTTAGGCCGACGAGAAACTCCTATAAATGCTCTGGACGCTGCCGAGTCAGGCATACCTGCTTCCCTGACGACACAGCAAGGACAAGGCAGAAAAAGACGACGAAGACACCCCTTGAAAGGACCTCACACTCCCAGAGCTAGAAAGACTAAGAAAAGAAAAACCGTCCGAGATTTAGACATTTTTGATTATTAAAAAATATTACAGAGAGAAAATGATGCACCAAGAGTCTTGCGCCTGTTCCAAGTCGGAACTGGATCTGTTTGCCATGCCATCTGCCATGATGACGATGCAAGAATCCCAATGGGTCGAATTTCATCCCGTCTCCTCTTTGACGGATTCAGCTCCCATCGAGTTTCAAATCAAAGGACAGCCCGAAGATTATATCGATCTGAATAGCAGTTACTTGTACCTGAACTGAAAGTGATCAAAACGGACAACACCAATCCGGGAGACGATGCTAGAGTAGCTCCCGTCAACAATTTCATGCATTCCTTGTTCAGCGAAGTGGCTTTGTACTTGAATAACAAACTGGTCAGCAGTAGCATGGATATTTACCCTTACCAAGCGTGCCTGGAAAATCTCTTGACGTATGGAAAAGAGGCCAAGAACACTCATCCGGATGCTTGAGTAGTTTGGAAACCTGACACCGCAGGTGAGAACAAGTTTAACGACACAGCCCTGACAGCAGATGATGATCTTCACAATGTGGGCTTTAGCGACTATCGAAAGAAAATCCTGCAAGGTCGTAGTTTAGAACTGATGGATCGTTTGCATTTGGACATGTGGTTGCAAGAAACGTATTTGCTGAACGGAGTGGATATTCGCCTGAGACTCAATCGCAGCAGTATCGCTTTCCGTTTGATGGCTCATGCGAACGAGTACAAAACCATCATTCAAAAAGCCATACTTTACGTGAGCCGCGTAGAAGTGTTACCTAAAGCGGGAAACGACATCAGTCAAACATTGAGCAGAACGACCACCAAGTATCCGATACGACGCGTAGAAGTAAAAATAATCACCAGATCATCTGTTCCAAGGACAGTTACCCAAACGTTTAATCCTTGGTATCGTCAGCAACGCAGCCCTCAACGGCGCCCACGATCAAAATCCTTTCCAGTTTAAGCACTACAAAGTGTCCAAGATCGAAGTCAGTCGCAATGGTAAGACCTTGTGTACCAGGCCCTTCGAGAAGAATTACTTGAGATCGTACTTGTCCCTGTACGAAGCTACCGGACAGCTAGGAACCAACACCAATCACAGCATTTCGTACGAAGATTATGTAGGAGGTTACATTTTGTGGGCCTTTCATGTCACTCCAGACCAAGGCAGCGATGAGGGACATTTCCACCTCATAAAATCCGGTCAACTGATTGTGGAACTTCAGTTTGCAGAAGCTCTCACCGAGACGGTCAACGTCATCCTGCATGCCGAATTCGAAATCAACAGTTTGAGAGAAGTCATTCTAGACTATTAGAAGCTATGGAAGACTCTTATCCCTCTTTGAGCAGTAGAGAATATTTGGAAATGGAATGGGAGGATATCGTGGAGGCAGAACCCCAAGAAGAAAGCGAAGGGGACAAGGTGGTCACGTCCAGATGGCCAGAACAAGAACAACAATTAGTGTCCTGTTTTGCTAAACACCTGGCGGATAAAATTATGGAATTGACCAAGAAAGATTCTATGGATGTCAAAACGATCATCCCAGTCAAATTCAACACGATAAATGTCTGATGATGAGCCAAGAAGAAAAATTGGACGAGTATCTGGACGAAGCTTGGAGTCTCATCTCGGAAGAAGCAGTGTTGCATGAGTGGTATAAAGGCTTGCGTGATCATTCCTGCCCTCCACTTACTACTCTAGAGATCTATCGCATCGAAGCTCTCTTAGCCCAGAGTGAGGAGACGAAACGAAGAAACGGTTACTTGACAGAGATTTTCAAACAAAAAGTCAGAATTGAATTGATGACTTATTATTTCCTGTGGAAAAAAAACAACAAGAAAACAAATATGGATACCTGGGAAATTTACTACCTTTTGAACAACAGTTTGTACACTGCTTCTTGGAATCCTGTCGTGTGTGCTAAAGATGAACTACCTCATCACAAACCTCAAGACCATCAAGCTTATGTCATCAACACGGACGACAGTCACCTCCCAGGAACCCAGTGGGTAGCCGTCTACTTCCCTCAAGAGGATTGTGTGGAGTATTTTGGTTCGTATGGACGACATCATTGACTTTATGAGAAGAAATGCCCAGATGACACGATTCAATAATGTGAAATTACAAGGCACAGATACAATGGTGTGTGGACAATATTGTGTGTATTTTCTTCATCAACGCAGTCTTAGATATCCGTTAGAACATTTAGTGACTTATTTTGATCGTCACTCTTCTAGAAACGATGAAAAAGTAGATTCATGGTTTTGTGATCATTATGGTTATCTCTTGTCTTTAGCTAGGAACCGTAGTGTACATCAATGGCCTCAGGACTTCCATTAGTAAAAATTTCACATAATTTCACAACGTTGTCAACCTTGTCAAACAAAGTTTGTTTGATATTATTGTTACTTGTTAGTGGTTAGTTGTTTGTTGAATAAAAAATGTTGTGTTTTGAAAAATGTGTCTGTCGTTTGTTTTCAAAAAGCACTGTGAATATATGCTCTTTGACATCTCTCTATCCCTCGCCATGACATTCGCTATCATAACATTCCGACACTAAAACCGAATAGGGATGTTTTCTATCGCGTCCGCGTTTGAACCATATAAAGCGGGTTGGTCTCCAGTCTGGCCATCCACTGTTGACGCGTCAACCTATGAACATGCCTCCAGACTAGCCAAGCTGAACTTAGCTTACTAAAATTTACATCGTGTCAGGCTAAACCTGATACCGAAGCCTGAAGAGATAGAGAATGTCAGGATCTTATCAATAGCCCAAGGCCTGATTGAAGAGGTCTTCAGTGAAGAAATCAAGAAAGAACAAGAAGAATGGACAGAGAAGTATAGACTTCAGAAGCAGAGAGAACAGCAACAACAGCAGCAGCAGCAACAGCAGCGGCAGCAAGAAACAGACAGAGGTTTTGTTGACTGTCGTGTGGACGCCAAGGAGTTCTCCTTCTCTTTCCGCAGAAGCAGGCCGTATCATATAGAAAAGCCTGCCGCCAGACGGGGACGCAATCTTAGACAGTAAAAAAGATTGCCATCACTTTCCGTGAACAAAAGCAGCCCTTTTCAGGGCTACCCAATACTCTAGATAAGAGATATTAATTCAATTGCCAATTTGCGTAAATGTAGAGTAGTGTGACCATAAACACTCACTCCTTTATTGTGGTGTGTGTGTGTGTGTTTTTGCGTTCGAGTACGTTTGTGTGGATAGTAGATATGGTGTGTTTTTTCTTCTCTTCCCTTCTGTGTGGATAGTAGAATGTGTGTTTGTGTGCGTTTGCGTACGTTTGTGTGGTTAGTAGAGTGAGTGTTTATATCCGTTCGCGTACGTTTGTGTGGATAGTAGAGTGTCTGTTTGTATGCGTTCGCGTACGTTTGTGTGGATAGTAGATATGGGTGTGTTTTTCTTCTCTTCTCGTCTGTGTGGATAGTAGAATGTGTGGATAGTAGATATGGGTATTTTTCCTCTCTTCCTGTTTGTATGGATAGTATAGTGTTTGTTATATGCATTCGCGTCCGTTTGTGTGGATAGTAGGTATGGTGTATTTTCTTCTCTTCCTTCGTTTGTGTGGACAGTATAGTGTGTATTTTATGCATTCGCGTCCATTTGTGTGGATAGTACTATGGTGTATCTTATGCGTTCCCGTACGTTTGTGTGGATAGTATATGTGGTGTATTTTTTTAATACTCTTCCCGTTTGTGTAGATAGTATAGTGTATGTGATATGCGATCGCGTACGTTTGTGTGGATAGTAGATATGGCTGTGTTTTTCTTCTCTTTCATTCTGTGTGGATAGTAGAATGTGTGTTTGTGTGCGTTCGCGTACGTTTGTGTGGATAGTAGATATGAGTGTTTTTCCTCTCTTCTCGTTTGTTTGGATAGTATAGTGTTTGTTATATGCATTCGCGTCCGTTTGTGTGGATAGTAGGTGTGGTGTGTTTTCTTCTCTTCCTTCGTTTGTGTGGATAGTATATATGGTATGTTTTATGTGTTCGCGTAGCTTTCGTGTGGATAGTAGATATGGGTGTTATTTTCTTCTCTTCCCTTCTGTGTAGAGAGTTTATAATGAGTTTTTTCTTCCCTTCCGTGCATTTGTTTGTTTTTATGCGTGTACGTACGTTTCTTTGTGTTTGTATTTGAGCGTTTGTATGTGTGCGCGTACGTTTCTTTGTGCGTGCGTGTGTGTATTGGTCTTTGTCCCTTTTAAACTTCCTTTATCCATATCAGATTCATGTCACCCACCTACCTACAGTAGCGCGTATTAGGTCAGTCACTTGCAATACTGTTGCCATTATTCCCCTAGTGTTGAGTAAAGTGACGTCGTTGAAGCTGGAAAGATTGAGACTATAAATACAGACTTGTGTTTTCCACAGATTGTAGCTATAAATAGATACTAGGTTAGTTCATAGGACTTTCTTACCAGATGAGATTATAAATAGATAGTTGGGTTTTCCTTAGGAATTTACCACACGTTGTAGCTAAAATAAATACTAGGTTTTTCCAAATGGAATTTCCAACTTCATATTTGTGACGTCATGCGCATGCGCTATAAAATTTGGCTGATGTAAAACCTAAATGAAAAATGTGATTCGCGTTCGAGTTCAGCTTGTTGCAAGTGTCCAGTACCGTGACGTCATGCCACTTGTTCCATTCCTATTGTTCCCATGCAAAATTCCCATTGACGCTATAGTAGCCCAGGGTGTGCCATTTGTCCGTATAAATCTTGTCCGTCTATAGTCCCAACCATGTTAAATTTCCCCAACAGCTGACACGAATGCGAATGCATAAAAGATACTATACTATCCACTGACACGAACCCGAATGCATAAAACTTTGTATAGAAATGAAACAGGTGGCATGACGTCACGGTACTTGCTACATTGTTGCAAGTGTCCAGTACTGTGACATCACCCCACCTGCTCCATTCCTTTTTCCTATACAAAATTCCCATTGTCCGTAAACATGCCCAGAGTGATATTCTGTCGCTATAAATCTTGTCCGTCTATAGTCCCACCCATGTTAAAATTCCCCATGTTAAATTCCCATTGTCGCCAGGGTACAACCCCCTAAATTTAACATAGAGGTCTACGTGAGACTGTATCGTCCCCATATACTACTATTCCTTCTCGATTGTGTAATAATTTCTCTGGTGCTTATTTAATTTGTTTGATAAAATAGCACACCAGATGATCAATACCATTTTTGTCATCTTGAATCAATACTCCACCATCCCCAACATCACTTGCATCACTTGCATCAACAGACAGTTTCAATGATGGACTGAAATAAATTTGGAGCTGAAAGAATTGGTACACACTTAAATATGGCCTCTTATCAAAAGCCTCCTGACATTTTTCAGACGAATGAGACCTCAACAAATTGGTCAAGGCAATTATGAAATCTTTGGAGCACAATTTCTGATAATATCCAGCTATACCCAAAACAGGAACAGGGAATTCAGAGATATCCTTGATTTCATTTTCTATTGGTTTAACTTGAACGTGTCCAACAATGTGTCCCAAAGATTTAAAACAAGCACGGCAAAACTAGCTGTTACTTAAAATAATTGTCAAATTGGCATCACTGAGTCTATCAAAGTGAGTCTTCCAAGTGATCTTTCTCAATGTAGATGATGTAATCTATTTAAGAGTCACAGTTATGTAGACCAGACGTAATCATGTTCTTTAAAGGTTGGAAAGTACAGGGCGAACCTTTCATCCAAAATGGTATCACATTATATTCATAAAGTCCATCTGGATTTACGAATGCCGAAATTTCTTTTGCCCTTTCCATGAGTGGAATTCACCAGAATCCTTTCTAAAGGTTAAACTGGTGACATATTTTTTATTTCCAATTTAGTCAATGCAGCCATCGATTCCTGACAATGAAAATAAATCTGTTTTGGTCATACTGTTCACTTTTCTATAGTCGGTGCGCATGCGGAAAGTATCATCTAGTTTCGGCAGAAGAATATTTGTGGGCTCCAGCCAAGTTTACTTCATTCTTTGAAATCATTGTCAAGCAGATACTAAATTTCTTTTGTCAACGCTACAATTTCAACATCATGGTAGATTTTATTTCTTCGTGTTCTAGCATCTGTAAATAAGTGTTTATATTCAAATAATAGCTATATTAGTTCGTGCGTACTTTGTAGCTGGTAGTGTGAAACTTTTTGATCCAGATTATTTACAATTTCTGACTTTCGAACATTGGTTACGTCAAAGTCACTACAGTCCGATAGCATTCTATCACTTATATCCTCACAGAGTGGGACAAGTACAACTAAACTGACCACGTGAATAACAGGGCTATCTCTATCAATATGCTCCTTCAACATATTTATATGGCAAGGTTGTCCTTCTTTTCGCCCCCCAGGAGTGTTAATGAAATAACTTAAGTCACTTGCTTTCTTTACAACTGGACTTCAACCTAATGAATATTGAACTGATTCATTACAGCAAACAAGAGTAAATGAACTTCTTCGTCCCAGACTTTCGAAATACCAAAGCAATACGACCGAATCATACTTTCAAAGTGTAATGAAATCTTTCTAAAACGCTTTGACTTTCAGGATGAAGGACAGAAGATTTAAATTGTTGGATGCCTGATTCATGCATACTTGCTGGAAACGTCCAGTCATAAAATATTACCCCTGATCAGATTGGGAAGGTCACATTGTCATAAAACAAAACTAGACTTTATCAAGCTCTTACTATGGTTTTAGTTTAATATACCATAACGAAATTCCCTTTGGAAATATTGGGGACTCGCACATTATATGGTCAGCAAGTATTGGTTGCCTGACTTGCTTATAGGTAAAGGATCGACAAAGTCTACCATTATTCTGCTAAATGGTTCGTCAAATGCAGGAATAGTTTGCATGTGAGCTTTATGTAACTTCTGATTGGGTTTTCCTATCATCTGACAGGTATGACAAGACATCACTTTTAATTATAGGCCAATAAAAATGATTCAAGATCTTGTGATAAGACTTACTGGCCCATAAATGACCAGCCAAGAGTTTCATGTGCTAGACTAAAACTTTCCTGTTTATATGATTTATGAACAAAAGTTTGAAAGTTCCAGCGGGTGACTCGGGTGGTGTCCATTTTGTCATAAGGACCTATTTTAACAAACAAGCAAACAAGCACTTGTATGGCTTCAATTTTGCTAAAATCCATCTGAAACAAACAGGAGATCTCGGGATCTTTTTCCTGTTCGACAATTTGTGACGGTCGTTTGTCAGACTGTTTAAAATAAAGATAATGTGTAGTGAAATCGGGATAAATACTTCTTGATTGATCCATACGAGGAGCAAACGTGATCTCATCAAATAAATGACTAATAATTGTGCCAGCTAAAAGAATAATGTCTTGATCAATATCATTCTCAACTGCTTTCATTGCCATAGCTCTAGTAACTGCAGAATCTGGGTATAAATCAGGGATTTCTTTTTCACTAGGATCGACTTTCTTATCCATACAAGGTTTGTAAGTTACAACCGCATTATCCACACCCTTATCTTCAGCTAGTCATTGTCTAGTAATAAGTGAATACTCTCGATGGAAACAAACGTTACTGTACCGACTATCACCGGTCCTGAGACTAAGTCTAGTAACGTATTTACACATGTAGAGGAACATTAACAAAACCGCAGTCTACTCCCCGAAACAAAAACACTTTCATTAGAAGAAGTCTTCTCAGAAAAATGCAAAGTACCTGATAATAGAAAATTCTGCTAATCTCCTGTGTCCCTTAAAAGCTTAATTGGGATAGACTTGGCAGTGTGACCAATAAATTATATAGAATCTTTCGACATGAATGGTTCATAATTCTCCATAATAAAGTCAAACTGGGGTTTGTTTGATCCAACAAATGTATTGCTTTCAATACATGAACGTGACCTTGATCTCTTAGAAATAAGAGCATTGGAATAGCTCTGTTGCTTATTTTTCAATCTGTAGCAATCAGAAATAACGTGCCATTTCTTCTTGCAATAAGCGCACGTATGAAGGGATACTGATTTCTGATCAGTCTTATCAGAAACTTGATTCCTAAAAGTTGTACTATATTGAGATCTGGAAGTGTTTGTTTGAGACTTGGATGTATTTTTACCAAAACACAGATGAGTGAAGAGTTACTCACAAAAGAAACCTTGTGAGTCTAGGAATATTCGCCAGCATCTCAAGCAGAATTTCTAATGTTTCAATGTTTTCTTCATCAAGGTAGGTCTTTGTGTCACTATGGACGCAATTCTTAAACTCTTCAACTACTCTAAGTTGTGTGAGATAATCGTAGCGTTGAGCAACCTTCCCGGCTAAGGACCACCTATCAAATAATTGTTCTTTTTCTCGTGCAAATTTGACATGGGTCTGTCCATTTTTTTTTTAAAGTTCCTAAATCTTTGTCGATATGCCTCAGGTACCAATTCATAACCCTTCAAGATACATTCCTTAACCACGTCATAATGAGCACTTTGTTGAACTGACAGTGAATTCTAGACTTCACGAGCTTTGCCAACAAGAACACCTTCTAATAACGGGGTCCAATGCTCTCTTTGGTCATTTCAAGTTTTTAAGCAATTTTGTCAGAACAAGGAAAATATGTATCTACTTCTTTTTCTTTAACAGGGGGTATTCGCTTAATATTTCTAGTAACATCCAAACCCTGAACGTGCTTGTAACGGGGTGAGTACCCTTCACTTTCCAGTCCTGCTTCTTTCAATCTGACTTGCATTTCCATTTATTCTTTTTCAGTTTCATTTCCATGTACCTATTTTTCTTTCTTTCTCCCCATTTCCTCTTTCTTACAGTGTATTTGCAGTTGTTTTTCTCTTCCCTCTTTATGAAGCTGAAGAGTTCTTAACCCTATTTCCATCTGATATTTTAATTTTAATTCTATTACCTTCATTTCAGAGTTAGATAGAGATTTGCCAATCAAACCCAAAGCACTTATATTTGAAAATTATGTTAGTAAAAAAGAATCATAGGCATGAGTATAGATTTGTAATAGAACGATATATTACGATAATGTATCGGTGCTTTTGTAAGAATCACGTAAAGTACTGGCTAGACTGATATTTCTTATCAATGTTACATTGCTTCTGGGTTTGACTGCATTTTAGTTTTCATAATGATTAGCTACCTGGTTCTACAAATAAGTTAATAGATATTCTGCTCCTGGTTATTTTATTATGAGTTGCTGAATTGCAAAATGATAAAGACTTAGGTACAATAAACACGTGAATAAGAATAAAGCGTCTCGTTCTTCAATCAACACATCAGTCTTATTCTCACAAATCTGATACCATTGTGCTGTTTTCAGCATTTAGATAAACATTTTAAATATAGAAAGAGAGATGGACCATTAAATTAACATGAAATTAATTCTCATATGGTTGGTCTCGACAGATAAGAAGCAACATTTGCTTTTCTGCAGCAATTAGGTTTATGAAAAAGTTTTACTCGGCAAGATCGCCTTTAAATAGCATTCCTCAAAAATTAATTTTACTTGGATTTATTGCAACATAATATTATTTTCGTAAATAAAAGAACCAGCCGATTTCGCCGAAAGAAATACATTTTTCACGATTAGTTTTGGTCTATGAACCTGCTATAGTGGAACGGAAAATTCTTCTTCTTCTTCTTCTTAGTATTCTTATTTTTATTTTTATTATTATTATTATTATTATTATTATTATTATTATTATTATTATTATTATTATTGTTGTTGTTGTTAGAGAAGTTCCTCCATTTAGTAGTGCAGCAATCAGTATTGGTAATATTGATTGTAGTAGTCGTATTCATCGTTGTAGAGGACGCAGTTTTTGTAACAGCAATCTGTATACCTTTCGTTTTAAAAATTAACATTTTATAACAAATAGTGAAATACAGCATACATACAAAATAAAAGCTGTCCCTAAGGTGTTCTCATGACTGGACGTCTCCGTTATAAACTTTTCTCATCATTTCGAGTAATAAATATTATATCAGACTGGGAAATCTTATATATACAATTGCCACTTTTGATTCTATATTCCTAATAAGATTTGGAGTGGAGTGAAGATTCATAACGGCGTGGTTCATTTGATACGACCAAGAGATACTCACATTGTAAACAACAGAGAGATTTTTGAAATATTTCTAGACAGGTTATGCTCTTAATAAAACGAAATTCGGTAAAACACTAAGTATCTATGATGAGTTGCGAGCCCTTGATAAACGCTCTTATCATGGATTGATCCCAAATCCTAACAAGACGATGCTATTTGAAAACTAAAACAATGTGTATATGATAGTTAATCTTAGTGATTCACTGTAGCATTAAATATGCTTTCTTTAAAATACTCAGACATTTATAGAGAATATCAATTTTCATCAATTTGTTCGTGTCATTGTACAAATAAATGAAAGAGCTCACTGAAAAGGGATTCGATATCAATAAACTCGAGTGCAGAACGGTAGAATTGGGAAAACCGTTATCAAATAGCCTCTCTCTCTCTCTGTCTCTGTCTCTCTGTCTCTCTGTCTCTCTCTCTCTCTCTCTCTTTACATTTCATAATTTGAACATTAAAATTATATATACATCCTTAGATGAGTACAATTATTCCATTCAGGAGTATCATTATTTACTTAAGATTTAAATTTTATCTATTGAGCAATGAAAGTAGTTAGTATAATCAAATAACAAATTACAGTCAATTATAACGGTACGAATTAGAGATTAAACGGACTTACATTTTCCTTTTTTCTTATGCTCGAGTAATTTATTTGCTCTTCTCAATGTTGTTGATCTCTACTTCTTCTTTATCAAGTGTATTAACTCAAAATCATCTGATCATATTTTCAATCAATGATATAGTTTTAATAATAATAATGCCCACAACTGCCGCTTCTTCCTCTTTGTCACTTTATCGTCATTTTAATTATCATCATACTTACCGTTACTTTTATTTTCATTATTATTATCTGCATCGAAATAGTCCAATGTATCTCTCTCCTTATCCCAGTAATTTTTTCATTATTGCTCTTCTGTAGGTATTTTATCTCTATAAAATAATATTTACTTGTACAGGGTTTACAACATGCTAGTTAATATGCATACAAGATACAATATTAAAGTTGAATATCGTCCTTTTCATTTCAAATGGTAAATAGCCGATTCTCTCTCTCTCTCTCTCTCTCTCTCTCTCTCTCTCTCCACACACACACATACACACGCATATATCTCCGTGCACTCTGAACTTCAAAACATATTTGTATATCGACTGCGAAAGGAGCTTTATCTACGCCATTTTCGAACGACTGCCTATCATTGATAATTTAACTGGCTACATTTCCGCATCGCGGTAGTTTTGGAGTAGTTAGCATTATAATTAAAGGAAATGTAGAATTTATAGACAGTATCTACAAGCACTCGAGTATGCATAGTATTGTGTTCCCATTATTTTTAAAAAGAACCAAGATGCAAGATGTAATACTTAATGTAGCAACGTCACAGTCAGCAATACGACAGACAATTGCATGGAAGATATAGCAGCAGTGAGGGTGTTTCAAATCGAGTACTGTTCACAAAGTATGGTTCTGTTTCACAGTTCATACCTATCAATGCCATATTTTTATCAGTTCACGTTTTAAAATGACCTTAACGTAGTTATCTTCCTGTAAATAATACAACTGCTTTCACCGGTCAAGTCATTGCAATAGGAATGCAAAAGGTTCCGTAGAACATGGTGTGTGGGCCTGTGAACGGCGTTATGATGTCATATTTTTCTACTTACACCTGGAAGTTGGAACAGCAAGTATATTAGGGTACCAACTTTAGATGTATTAATATTATCCAATTGCAGTCGAATACGTAGAAGATATACGACATTCAAAAATTTCCCATAGTACGTGAACTTAGTTGAAAATTATGTTACCATCTACATGTCAAGGAGAGACAGCAACTTAGGGTAAACAGTTTATAAAATAGTAATATTATCCCAAAGATCAATTGAATAGACCAACTTACTTATAAGTAATGTGACTGTCCAAAACATCCCACAGGAGAGTGACATAAATGTCGTTATTGACTACATAGGAGCTGAAACCGCCTGAAAAGTGATAGACACTTGTCCATTCACAAACAATCCAAAACATAGTTGTATGTGCATTGTCTGATTGAAACAAATATACTGATTTAGTCTAACAAATATATTATTTTGTTATTGGTTAATATTCTATCCATGGCATAATCACGCCTTCTTGCGTTAGGCTCTATACCCTGTCCCATTGGCAATTACTCGAAAGAAAGTGCGTCAGTAGGGGAGGTGGCAACTCCAAAGTCAAACTATTCAGAGCTATTTTACCTGACCGTATTCAACTGCTTATATCGAAATGTGGGGCTTTTTAAAGAGGTTGACAACTATTCCATACTTTCTCCGGAAATGCGTACCGACAGTAAAGAAAGGAAAACCTACGTGTTAACTGCTTTTAATTCTTTTCTACTGAAAGCACATAGCAATAAAACTGTGCAATTGGAATTGCGGCGAAGAAGAAAAGTTAAATTAGACGCCAAAGAATTATGGATGACTAATAATATTGCTTTGGAATATGCCTGTTTTAAGATCACAATACTCATATGTAAGCGATGGACCATTTAATGTTTTCGTGTGGTGAAAAAGGGAGGAGGAATGTGAGGGCTGACAATTTTTGTAAATATATCACAAATAGCCCAGAACTCATTTAGCTCCCGAATATTAAATACTCGATTTCTACATTAGAATGGCAGCTTTGATTACCATTCACAAGTGATTGACACATAGGCTTCACAAAGCCTTTTAATCAAAGTCACGTAAAATATTGACTTGATTAATACTTGCAGTCATTTTCACGTCATATAAATGTGCATTCTACACATGTTAGGTGGGAATTTAGGAAATAGTTTAAGGAGAAGATGAAACGGTTCTATTCAGTGTATGTAGAACATGTCTTCTTGCATTGATAATCACATTTAGATGCATTCAAAACAGGCAAGAATATGACATGTTGATCAGAATTAGCTCTATTCCAAGTAGGCAAAACTTGGTCTTGTTAATCAGAAATATTTGAACTTCAAAGGCGCAAGTTTATTTTATATTTTTGCCTATCTTCCTAACACATTTTGTGAACTATATCGTTTTATTGAGCGGAATTAGCTTATTTGCAGCAACGAATAACAAACTACTGTTCCTGGTATTTGGGTCAAACTTTCAGAGAAAAAATTCTTTACTCAAGCATCTTTAATTTAATATGCTGTTAATTGATGATGCATATATATATATATATATATATATATATATATATATATATATATATATATATATATATATATATGCCAAGCTTTGAAGACATGTACAAAAGGAGATTATATGGATTTATTTACGTTTATTTTGTATATGTATGTATTAGGTATGTTCTTTAATATCGATCCCCATGGATCGACAAATTAAAGTAAACTTTGGTACGAGAAATTTATGTAAAACTAAAACTAGGTATATTGTACTGGTAGAAAATATAACGATTTACGACTCTTACGTATTCAGTGTTTTGACAAAAGGATACAGGAGACGATATATAAGTTTCATTCAAGTTTTCAGTTTTTATATTTTTATATATATGCATGTTGTTTGAGTTGTATCACTGCGGATCGACAAATCGAAATTAACACTTTGTACAAGAAAGACATGCCATCATTTTATAAGCACTTTATCAATTTGATCATGTATGCCGCCATAAGTCAAACAGGCCAAGGACATTTGTCACGATTAGACAAGACATACTCTCTAATATTGAGAATTTACATCATGGTCGCAAATTATGAACATGACGAATATGAGTAGAGCATTTCAAATGACCTATTGTAATCAGCTCAAAGTGGCGTGATCATGCCACCTGCTTC
This sequence comes from Megalonaias nervosa, assembly GCA_016617855.1. Lineage (NCBI taxonomy): Eukaryota > Metazoa > Mollusca > Bivalvia > Unionida > Unionidae > Megalonaias > Megalonaias nervosa. The sequence continues at coordinate 38,182 of JAECUM010027430.1, forward strand.
ATTTCCAAATAGAGCGCTTTGAATTTTACTTATAATCGTAGGATGCGCCTATTTACCGTTTCTAATGTATTTTATATGGACGCATTCTAAATAAATTATCATCTGTAAGACCATTGCAAATCAAATATTCAAACATACAAGAGACAATGCATTCTTTTGTGCCGAATAGAATATATTATTTAAGTGATATGATCTACTGTCCAAAATTACATCCATCCATCCATTCATCCACCCATCCATCCATACATACATACTTCCTAAGACATAAAACAATATCTCTTCACAAGTAGAGGTAAATACTTCCCATGAATGTAAATATTGGACAACATCAAATGAACTATGTTTACATAATGTTACGATTACATTATGGACATTGTCTTCATATCTCAATTTCTCAATACGTCTTGAATTATTCTTAACATCAGGTACCACCCCTCACCTCAATTTACATAATATGTTCCTAAATATAGACGTGTCTAAGCAAAGCATATAATCTTCAAAACAAAGATATGGCTTTGATATCTTATATGCTCTCAATCTAACAAAATCACTTCTGCATGCAGTTCTGTGTAAACATATCTTCACAAATTGTTTATAATATATTCATAAAATGGCCTTAATCCACACTCTTTTTGGGGATACTGGTTGTAACGCATGGATAGGGTGTTTGTTATATTGGGAAGAATATGATTACGCTTTAGTAAACTTAACTGAATCAAAATGATTTTATGATGAGGAAAATGTGGCGGATGACGATAATAGTCATCGCTCTCGTTTTAAACAGTATCGACATTACCATTATAATGACACTTCTTTATATGCTCAACATAGTGACACATGTATCGTACACATCAGCAACACTAACAGTAGTAGTAGTATTAATATGAACAACACAAAGTAGGAAACACTTTAGACCTTTACCAGTTCAATCCAAAAGTGTAGAAAAAAATTTATTTCGTCGCAAACCTAAATTTGCATCGTTTGCTCAGAAATATAAGAAAGTTGGTTAGATTTTTAAGACTCGTCAGAGGTTAAAAGGATAAAAAGACAAGTTACTACAAGTATTTTAACATGGGAAATACGATGTTTACACTAATATAATGTAATCATAACACTAGCATTGTTATCTGCCTTTCTTTCATTCTCCCACGTCATCATACCCTTAATCAATATCATCGTCTCATGGAATATTTATACTACTTTGTTTCTTAGTGTATCCTTTTGAATACATCTGAAACTGTAACGTTATGGTACCTATTCATAAACATACTATATAAAAAAAAAATTCACCACAGTCAAGACGGTTCGCTTATGACTAATTTATTATGCTTATTTCGTAATCTGAGTTGTAGAAATGTTTGTGTATGGATGGAATTGCTAGATTATACATATAATATCTTTCGACGAGCCCACTGATTGGGTTTGATTGGTCACCTACTAAAGTGTACCGTTTTCACATGAAAAAGCCTCAAATATGGGCGACAAGAAACAAATAAAGCCTTATTTCGCATCAATACCAACTACATATATAGCCCACACACTTTGAATAATATCATCAGAGAAGTGTGGAAGAAGAAGCAATAAACTAAATTTTCCCAACACACTCTTTTCTGAAACACTTGTCAAGAAATATCTATCAAAAAGGGCCGGACCAAAAAAAAACGAAACTTGATAACACATCTAAGCCAAACATACTTCACGCTACAAGATTGAATAATATCCTCCAACCAGTGTTTCAGGAGAAGAGATCGCAACTTAAATTATCAACATATCCCTCTCCAACCAATTTTTAAAAAATGGACCAGGGGAAAAAAGTTAAACCTTTTTCCGCATCTACACCAACATAAAATCTAGCTTTCAAATTCCCACTAAAACTTTAAGTAGCGTTTGAGAAGAAACAATAACAGATGGAAAGACTGACGTGTGGCGGTATGGACAATATCCCTGGTTTCTGCAAAAGTACGGAGATAATTACAAAGAATAATAAATAAATTATATTCAGTAATCTCCTGATCGCTCGAAACATCAAAGTACGTGATTAATAAATTTATAGGATTGGCACTACGAATCCACGAAGATAATAGTCACTACCAACACCCTAATAGAGATTGTTCGGGTCAACCGTGTCAGAGGCAACAAAATGGTATCGTACCAAGTATCTGAAACATTTTCTAAACAGAAAGAGCTACACACAAAGAGCGCATGTGGATCTTAAATTTTACTACATTTGAAGTCTATAAATTGTTCTCGACAAGCCTGTCGGAACATACCTATTTCCAAATGTTATTACCATTATGCTTTAAATTAAGTGTAGACGTCATATACCGTATCTGTCAATTTCAAATCAGACTTAAAATTCCATCAATCAAAAGTTCTGTCAGGGCCTGAAGTGGGTCTGACCATGTAATAGCATAAGTAAATAACAATTCACAGAGAAACACTTATTAACCAACTACTTTCAAGTACTTTCAAGTACGGGTGTTTTGCTAGTCAATTTAACTGTCTGTGTAATTGTTGGAAGTTTAATTTGTACTGCATAATTTGCAGGAAATTAAATCACAGGTCTAATTTTAAAATTTCTGTCAACTCCAAATGGATAATACACAAAATATAGATTTGAATAGATTTGTAATTGACCGATATATTAAAATAATGTATCGATGATTCTATAAAGGTCAATTAACATATTATCTAGACTGATATTTCTTATGAATGTCACGTGGCGTCTGGATTTGATTGGGATTTAGACTTCTCATGCCACTAAGGATGTTGTAGTCCTGGGAAATGCCGTCTTGTAATCACCTTAAGTTGCATAATCATGACACCTGCTTCAGTTAAAACTTACAACTTTGAAGTTTATCTAGTATCATATTGTGCATCTATTTATGTCTAATAATGTAATTTGTAAGGATGCATTCTAAAACAATTTGCGAATATTAAATATTTATGGCTATTACAATCAAATTTTCAAAATATGGAAGAGGTAATGTGTCTTCGATCTGCTGAAAGACAAATAATACTTTTGTGATGAATTACATACCTACCTACCTACCTACCTACCTACCTACCTATATACATACATACATGTTAAAGAAAAAGTCAAATATGAGACAAGTATTTAAAGTACAAATGAAGTATGAATATTTATATTATCATAATAGGGTCTTTAATTTCAAACCAAATAAGAAATTAAAACAATAGCTTTTCTATCATTACTTCTCAGACCATCAAACAATTTATCTTCATTTATTGGTCAACAGCAAATCAAATGAAAGTCTGATTCCACAATGTTTTCCATTACATTATGAACAGTCTGTCGACATATCTCAATTTCTCAATACGTCCTTAATTAAACTGAACATCAAGTAAAGTCTCTTCAATCTACAGAATATATTCAAAACTATAACGTGATTAAACAAAGCAAATAACCTTCATCACATAAATTTAGCACTGATACCGTATATACTCTCAACCTGTCCATGCAATTCACCTCTACATGACAGCCTTTTGTGTATATATATTTTTGCATATACTTTTTAACATATTCATAATAATCGCCTCATTCCACACTCCTTCGGTATACCATGCCTTACCAATATTATGAGCCTGAATTGCAGAACTCCATCTTTTCCTCTCAAGCCAATAGATCTTCATGTTATAACATAATTTTGGCAATCGATTATAAGACGTTGCAAGTCATTTCGACTAAAATCATATACATCTCGCAAGATATCCAGGTTTAAGAGTCATGACATAATTCTTGACAAACAATGCGGTAAGGACATGATTTCCCTAAATGAAAAACATTTTACAAAACGTATCATGCACTCTTTCTATATTAGAGACATCACTAAAGCCACAAAAATAAGAGACGTGAGACAAAATGGGCAAATGTTTAGTGTCAATATATTTTTAAGAATATTTTCAAACAAATTTCAAACTTTGTTAAATTTCCTTTTCAGAGCATGCATTGCCTTAAATGCTTGTTCTGCTAATTTTTCTGACATTAGTTCTATTCTCTCCTTGATGACAATGTAACCTCTAAGTACTTATAAGAAGAACTAACTTTATGTGTCTTCTCCCCCAAATACCAGTTTTCATAACCTTTTAAGCAACCACCTATGCTGACAACCATTTTTTAGTATTATAAAAATTTTCCTTAATATTCAAAAAGTCATAATATTGAGCGATTCTATATAATAAACGTTGTATGTCAATTGCTGTTTCATCCGGCAATACTATTTCGTCTGCATAAAGTAAAAGAAGAGATTCAACAGACATTTTATATCAGCACTACTTTTACTCTTAGACCGTTTACATTGCAGACCATTAGTTAAGTGAAAAACGTATTAATGACATCACATAGCCCTGTACAAGACCAATTTGACAGAATAAAATCACTTAATCCACCTAAATTTCGTACAAAAATTCTGACATCTGCATATATTGCTTGCAAGGCTGAATGGGACAGAAGTTGTGAATACCATGAGGAAACAAAGTTAACACAATGTGAATATGGAAAAACGATAAAACGGAAGTTAATATACGAAAATAAAATAATAGGCCTTGAAAATTAAATTATGTCTGTAATTTTGAATTCCGATCTTTCTACAATGACATATTTCACGCCAAATAAAGCCAGAATCATCAACGAAGCTTATTCATTAGGTGGTAATTATTCAAAATTGAAATATTTCGCACCTAATACATGATTTAGTATCAAACAAGTTCAACGTCAATCATTAAGTTCGATCGTTTCTTAATTGAAAGATTATATTGTGTAATAAATAAATTATCAACTTTTCACTCTTCAGCAATAAATGATCTCAAACATTATACATCAACGGCTTCAAACGATTTAACAGATTTAAAGGGATTGTGAAACCACATGGTAGCAAAAAGAAAAAAAAATTTGTTGAAGGACAAAGTAGAAGCTGTTTAGCGTGAGAATAAAAGACAACCTGTGCACAAGGTCTTATATATTAATTCAAACAAATTATAGGAGGAAGTAAATTAGAATTTATTTCTGAGATAGTTAGAAGACTGTCAAATTGGAAGGCTTCTGTTTAAGAATGTCTTACTGTTTTAACGTGGGATACTTCGAACAGAAAAAGAAGGCCTTGTTGATACGATACTTGAAAAAGAAATGTTTATCATTCAAATTTAAATGAGAGAAGCTTCTCTTTATAATATGAAGCAAAGGAACTAACAATAATAAAAAAATTTCAAATGTTGAAGAATATACATTTATTTCAATGGGTAGGCAGATAGATCTGCAAGAATATTGCCAGACAAAAGTGGTATGACGTATTGGTGTATTAGTCCTAAAGGTAAACACGACAACAAGTATTTATAGCAATATTTATTCACAACCTAGCAACACGCGATCAGCTCATCACAAAAGCTAATATAATTTAGCCTTTAGCATCATGCTATCATCGGGTTATACCTAAATGTCTTTATGTAAAAGAGTCGCAAGTAGTGATGGACCTCCTCCACCATTTCTAGATAGCTTGAGATTCGTGAAGTTTAAACAAATTCAAGCTTGCTCATGATTGCATCAGCGTTTGTGTGATCTTTCATTACATTTTATCTTGTTCAAAATCTCGTACATCAGCGTTTAGTCTATTACACTACAATTGTTTTCCATCTTAGTTTTAAATTTAGTGAAAATCAACTTCTTATTTTCCAGCAGCATCTCTTCTTTCTTCTATGATCATATTGTTACTATGATAAAGCAATGCCTGCATTATAGTCGCCTTTCCAGTCGTTCTTTCATATATATCATATTCTTGATACACTGTGAAGTAATTTATTACCATGCTTGGGCATAACCTATATTATATTCGCCTTATCACCTGTTCCATACGTATAATTTTGTTACTTAGCTGTTATGTTCTTAGGTGAAGTTTCTTTTCCTATTTTTATATTTGGCCAATACAATTGTTATGACGTACACGTTTTAACTTTTTCATTCTCAAATGCGTGGTTTTGCCACACTCATTACATCAAAGAAATTTATTCAGACACTAGAAGTTTTCATGTTCCTTAATTCTGCTCTCTGTATTGTGTTTCATTCATTTGATGGAATGATGCTTTATGCTGGGGTTTTTTAATGGTATGGTCTTGAAAATATGAAATCTTTTTACATTCGTCTTGATATGGCAATAATGCTTATTCGTTAAACATATTTTCTATATGTACTCATTGAAGTTTGTAAACTACCGGATTACTTAACATGACTTGCCTTATTTTGAATATTTTCCATGTATAGTTAGAACGGTTTTTACGTAAATATTCTATAGTATTTTGACCTTCTAACTGTTTCTGTAGTTTATAATTCAGCATTTCCAAATGGATCATGTGTTTAAAAAAGCGAATTAATGGATGTATACATTTCATGTTTTCGTCCTTGCTCGCTTCATCGTTGTCAAATCTACTGAAATGTGCTAAGTGTTATTGTAACCATGAATTAACTTTGTTGAAGCGTTAACACATTTTCTTGTTTCATTTGGAGTGAAATACTTAAACATTCTAGTATTAAAAGATCTTTTAAAGATTTCCCCTACGGATGCTGATTCATTTTGTTTTCTCTTAATAAGTTAAAAATCAATACATGTTTTCCTTGTCATAGAGGTCCCTTGCGCCTTTTGTTGTAAAAGAAACCTATTTTCCTTCATCAAACTGTATCTTTTAATCTTTTATCCGTTTGACTGCTTCTATGCACGCATGTGTGTTTGTGTTTCATATCTTGCTTGTCAACATTATCTGCATGCTCATTGTCTTGTACTTGACTAACATAGATTCTTCCATAAGGAATTTTTCGCCTTTGCTTGTGCATTGTGCAAGTATATTGTTTAGTGTATCATTGTTTCGATTAATTATATATTATTTTATCCTTGTCATGTTTATTTTCTTCTCGTAATTGATTAATACTTATGCAGGTAGATTTTCTTTATGATGCTAGTAATAAAGATGTCTCCTATGCCGCTCTTTGTCAGCTATTTAAAACAGTATGCATCCATCTAGAGAATATTTTATTCATGACATCAATCTTAAACGGAAAATATTATTTTCAGCAATCCACAAATTTCTTAAATCCTGTCAAAAGCGCAAATGATTTGAGATTTATGTCCAATTTTGCCATTCCTATGCTGTTTGAAAGACAATCACTTCTTGTCCTGAATTGTTATGTTATTCATTAAATCGAACCTTTTTTTCCATAAATGTTAACTTCGTTTTTCTAATTGTTCTGGACTGTCTTGCATATCTAGGCTAGTATAAAAGTAACAAGAAAAGAGTGAAGACAACAAGCTTTGTAAAGGATAACAAAATAATTTACCTCCCTAGAAAAACAAGTTAAAAATGAGAAAAAGGACCTACGGGTTTCGAATCAAATCCAAAATTAATCCAAGAATTAAAAGACAGAAATCCTATCAATGAAAAGTCCTAAATGAATCTGTGTTCGAGTCTCGATGAAACCAAAATGGAGGGCGATGACGTATGTCGTGACCTTCAAAGTGTTGCCCTGTCAACAGTTCCTTGTTGAATCACAGAAAAATAACATTCCAGTTTGGAATTCTGAATAAATTTTGATAAATTTCCTTGTCCAAGAATTTATGTATGAACACTAGTATTTTCCAGGGAATAATTCCAGACATAAAATTTGACCATTGATGAGATTGGACAGATTTGGGAAGGCCAAACCGAGTACAAAAACTTTATCAAAGCTTTTACTATTGTTTTAGTTTTAATATTCCTCAAAGGAATTGCCTCTGGGAATCTTGTTGACGCACACATAATGGTCAACAAGAGTTGGTTGCCAGACTTGGTCTTTGGCAAGGGACCAACACTATCCACCTTTATTCTGCAAAATTGTTCGTCAAATGCAGGAATAGGTCGCAGATGAGCCTTAGGTATCTACTGATTGGATTTTCCTACCATTTGACAAGTATGACAAGAGATCTGCAGTATTTACAAGCATCACTTTTGATAGTTGGCCAATAAAAGTGATTCAAGATCTTGTGATAAGCCTTATTGATCCCTAAATGACCAGCCAAAGGAGTTTCATGGGACAGACTAAGAATTTCCTGTCTGTCTTTCCTGTCAGCAGCTTCAGTTTCACTAATGGCCCTTTGAAACAAATAGGAGATCTCGGGATCTGTTTCCTGTTCGACGACAGGTGATTGTCGTTTGTCACCCTGATTAGAATAAAGAGAATGAGTAGTTTAATGAGGATCACTGGGATCAATGCCTTTTGATTGATCCAAAGAAGGAGTGAAAGTGACCTCATCAAAAGCCTGACCAGTACATGTGTCAGCTAAAGGAATAGTTTCCTTATCAACATCATTCTCAAGAGCTTTCTTTGCCATAGCTGTCGTAACTGCACAAGCTGGGTATAAATCAGGGATTTCTTTTTCAATAGGATCCATTTTCTGATCCAAAGAAGGCTTGTTAGTTACAAGTGGATTAACCACAACCTTGTCTCCAGCTAGATCATTGCCTAGCAATAAATGAATGCCCTCAAAGGGTAAAGAAGACATTATTCCGACTATGACGGGTCCTGAGACTAAGTCTGATGACAAATTTACAGAATGGAGAGGAACATTAACAAAGCCGCACTCTACTCCCTGAATAAGAACACTCTCATTAGAAGAAGGATTCTCAGTAAAACGGAAAATACCTGATAATAAAAGACTCTGAGAAGTTCATGTGTCCCTTGAAATTTTAATAGGGATAGGATTGGCCAAATCACCCAAGAGTGATATAGAACCCTTCGACATGAATGGTTCATAATTCTCCATAGTAAAATCAGACTGGGTTTATTAAATCCAAGAAACGTATTGCTTTCAATACATGACTCCTTAGAAATAAGAGTATTTGGGATAGGTCTGTCTTAATTCTGATGCTGATATTTCAATTGGAAGCAATCAGAAATATCGTGTCGTTTCTTCTTGCAATAGGTACACGTAGGAGGAGACAAGGATTTTTGATCAAGGTTATCAGAAGCTTGATTTCTAAATGTAGTGCCAGGTCGAGATTTAGAAGGGCTTGTATTAGGCTGAAATACCGTTTTACCAGAAGACTGCTCAGTGGAAAACTTGCCTACCAAAGAAACTTTATGAGCTAAGAAATACTCGTCAGGAACTCGAGCAGCATTTTCCAAGGTTTCGATCTTATGCTCGTCAAGATAAGTCTAATGTCACTATGGACACATTTCTTGAACTCTTCAAGTAATACAAGTTGTCTGAGACTTTCATAATCTTGATCAACTTTCTTGGCTAAGTACCACCTATCAAATAACTGCTCTTTTTCTCTCGCAAATTCGTCATGAGTTTGTCCAGCTTATTTTTTATAGTTCCTGAATTTTTCCCCATAAGCCTCATTGACTAACTCATAACCCTTCAAAATAATCCTTAACCACATCACAGTCAGCACTCTGCTCTAGTGACAGTGAAATGTAAATATCACTAGCTTTACTAGTAAGTACACATTGTAATAATAGAGTCCAATACTCCCTTGGCCATTTCAATCTTTCAGCAATTTTTTCAAAACGAGGAAAATATCTGTCTACTTCTTTTTCCAGAAAAGGGGGTACTAATTTGATATTTCTAAAACATCAAAAGTAGGGTAGTGTTTTCCCTTTGTCAAATCTAATTCTTTTAACCGAAATTGACATTCCTTTTCTTCCTTTTCTCTTTTCGTTTGCATATCTAGTTTTTCTTTCTCAAATTCCATTTGTCTTACTTCCCTTTCTCTTTCCTTTTGTATCTTTTCTATCTGAAACTGAACCTGTCTTATCTCTAATGTCAACTTTTTTAGCTGTACTTCCATTTTCAAATTTTCCAACTATTCTATGTACAATTCAAAAAATTCTGTACTTTTGATGATATTGTAAAAAAGCTTGTTGATTTCACTAAAGATTTCTAAAAGGTGAAATAATACTTGTGATTTAAGAAATTCTGAAAACTAGGGGAATTTAAATTTCAAAAAAAACAATTTCCTGAAATATTTTAGCCAAAATTCATATATCCCAAGGACGAGGAACCCAGTTTTCTTGTTACATATATAGGCTCGTGTAAAAGTAACAAGAAAAGAGTGAAGACAACTAGCTTTGTAAAATTTAACAAAATAATTCATTTCCCTAGAAAAACAAGGTAACATTGAGAGAAAGCACTTACGGTTTCGAATCAAATCCAAAATTAGTCCAAGAATTAAAAATTAGAAGTCCTGTCAATGAAACGTCCTAAATGAATCTGTGTTCGAGTCCCGATGAAATCAAAATGGAGGGTGATGACGTATTTCGTGACCTTCAAAGTGTTGCCATGTCAACAGTTCCTTGTTGAATCATAGAAAAATAATATTCCAGTTTGGAATTCTGAATAAATTTTGATAAATTTCCTTGTCCAAGAATTTATGTATGAGCACTAGTATTTTCCGGGAAAGAATCAATAATTCCAAAAAATAAATTCTCGAGTCAAACTGGTCACAACAAGACATCTTTAAGTGTCGCAGATTGAAAGCCCAACTGGCTAGTTCTTCTCAAAAAGACGGTTATACAGAAAGTTAAGACGCACAACACATTCCCGTATGATGGTCACGTGGTCACCTTCTAGAACAAAGTAGAATTTTTTATATGCTAATTATCACGTACTCTAGGTATAGCCTTGATTCCACTGACTGAATATTACTCTTAGAATGAATAATAAAAAATAAAAAATGTTGTTTGCTAGAACTCTATCTGATTTTTGAATCAAGGTCAGAAACTAGATACAATGTTTCAACTACTGGTTGTTTATGAGGTCAAACAGAACTGAACTAAATTTCTAAAAAAAAAATATCAAATCCAGTAGACAAAATTATCATTACAATAACATGTAATTGAATAAAAATATAAAAAAGTTAAAACTAACAAACAATTAAATTACATATATATAACAACTGACTTTATCAACTTTAGAAGTTCTTTGAAGTGTACTGTACATTTAACCGAATAGAAAATTGTATATTTGAGTCTTTCTTTATACTGTATTGTTGTAATAATCTTGCTCGCCGGAATATCGGTGCTTATCGCGATTTTATCATCATTACATATCATTAATGCATTTTGTTCTTTGTTTAATTATTGCTGTACATCTGGTTTATGTTTGAAAACAACATTTCAGCATTTGTATTTTCCAATAATGATGCATAAATCCATTAAATGTTTATTTAATTTATATAAAATAACACGAACGTTAGCATGGAATAGATAGTGTAACAGATGGTCGAGCGGACAAATAATATTATCTCAGCTTTTCCCGCATACAAAATTTGAGAACTGTTAATATATAAGATAGTGGTAGCAGATTATAAGATCTCAAGACAGCTTTGTTCCATATCTGTCTAAGGTATATTTAATCAAGGTATTTCTGTCTGTGTAAATTGTAAAACGTGAGTGTGTCCATGATAATTATGGATTATGTGCATACATGTTTTGCAACCAACAAGCTCCTCGTAAAGAAAGACTTGTTAACTGATATTCTCTTGACCTATGAGAAACCTAAGTCCGAGTCGTTAGCTTTTATCAGAGGCAATCAATGATGATTATAAAGATATGCAAAGTTGGGGGTGTGGTGGGCTTGATGGATTACAATATATTCAGCACTTTATGGCATATCAGTTCATATATTGCTTCATCTTAAATTTTCATACTTAATCTGTTTAAATGACCTGCCTGGAATTGTTTGCATGACTAATAACATCGCACAGACGCAAACACCACTAACTACGACGTAATGGGTGGTTACTCTAGCACGGTAGAGTAGGAACCGTTGCAATAATTGTTTTCTTCTTTACATGATCAAGTAGAGTATATATTTTTAGACTTCACAAATACACAGACCATATCAGATTTTGGAAATTGTATTTAAAAAGCTTATACTATTAAATCCTAGTAATTCAGTGATCAAGCTTGTTGTCTATACTGTTTACTTAATACTCTGGCTTACAAAAACTTTAGACTTATGTTACTGTCATTAAGTATATATGCTGTCTTAATTGTCGCCATTAGCAATAATTCCTGCTGCGACTATTTTCATGTGCAATTCAAGATAACGGAAACTATTAGGGATTTGATATGGTCATGTTTTCATTCTTGTAAGTAGTATCATAGAATATATTGGGGTTTTTATCTTATGAAATACTGAAATAACCAACTTAAAGATCTATACTCTGTAACGAATGTATATTTACTATCTCTGTTACCAATTGTATTGAAACATATTTATTTTTCAAACTGTCCTTCCAATATAACTATTTTTCAATTTCTGTACCAAGAATTATTATGAATTAGTCGTGACGTCCCGTTAGTTCACGCAGGGATTTGTAGTATTCACTATCGCATCAAATTCATCGTCACCTATTTCATAATCGCTTAATTCAGCACTCAACAACTCATCAATAGTATTCAGCTCAGTAATAGCAGAGGTTCCAACCCTAACGTGTTTTAAACCTGCATTATATATCAGCTTGTCTCCAGAAGCTTTTGCAACATACCATAGTAGCGCTGCATAAAACACTGTTAAGACCAAGATTAGTATTATAAACCCTAATGCACAGACCGCCGCAAGTCTTAAGCAAGGATCTTGAACACCCAAACACTTGCCACAAATATCTCTATAAAGTTTAAAACTTTATATGCGGTGTCATATTTTTTACACCTCCACAACGTTTTATATCTTTTACTAAATCATTACTAATTTCCTTAATTTTCATTTGGCTAAACTTAATTGCATAGTATCAATAGTATCAATATCATTCAAATATTTTATTGTTTTGGCTGGTGGTATAATTTATGCTATTAGGTATTAAATCTTAAACTAGCGCAAAGAAATTAAAATGAACAATTTCAGCACTTCTCTCTTACCTATCTTAGTTGGAGAACATATTGTTAAAATTGTAAAGCCTGTATGCCAATTATCAAGTAATGAATGTTGAATCCCAACTTAAATCCATCGAAGTAATAATTGTTTGACTCTTACCTCTCAGTAGCCATAATATTTTTGATTTTGTTCTGTTTTGGCCTTTTAAATTACTGTGAGCATGTTTCAAGTAGGTTTTAAAGTTAAACTTTACATGATCTTTCATCTTGTGTGAAGTTATCTTTTCTACTGATTTATAACAAAAATCAATTTTGTTCCGTTTTCTTTCAATATTAGATTGGCTTCTCCGTCTGCCATCTGTTTAATTTGTAAGCAATTTTCAGGTTTCCTATACTTTCATGTTTTATTGTGAATTGACTGCTAAACGTATTGTTGGTTAAGTGTTTGCCAGTTGTTTCCTTAATTGTAGGTTCTGCTATTTGTCTTCATATATGATATTAGCAGAGCAATTAATATCTTCTTTAGCTTCTAAACATAGCAAATTCGTTTTCAAGTTGACTTTAATAATCCATTTAAATAGTGTAAAATGGTGGAAGGTGGATATGATCACTTGCATGAAGAACCTTGTACTTAACCTTGTCCAATGCTTACTGCTCGTCGTTTGCCACTCGTTATAAATTCTAAACCCACTACATCAACAGATCAACAAAGACTTTACTTTCTAAAACGATTATATTGTCAATAATTTAATGTTAAAGGAAGAAAAGTGCAGTCAAAAAAAAAACAAACGTCAATTTTAAAAATTTGTTACGTATCGGCTCGTTTAAAGTAACATAAAGAAAAGAGCGAAGACAACAAGCTTTGTACCTTTTAACAAAAATAATTTATTTCCCTAGAAAACACGGTGAAAAGGTACAAATATGAAATGGGACTTACGATTTGCGAAGAAAATCCAAACATTTGCCCTAGAATTGTGAAAAACATATAAGTCCTGTAAATAATCAGTTCTAATTGAAGTAGTCTGAATCTCAATTCCGTTCCAAGATGGCGGATGATGACGTCAGACGAAGGTTGTACACAAGTGTCCAGAATTTTCACTGTGAATCACAATTTGTACTATTCTGTTCCAATTTAGAATTAATTTCACTAAATGTCTTTGTCCAAAGCCAGTTATGTATAGTTCTCCAGGGAAAATAATTATTATTTAAGAGGTAGATGAAGTACAGCTATCATCCATAACAAAACACATGTCTACAGACGTACAAACGAACAACTCTTTCCAGCACAAAAGAATACCTTCTTCTCAAGGTATTAGAAACTCTACAAGGTGTTAAAATGTGACTCTCTGACTATTTCGCAGGTACCTGAGTATCTAAGGCGAACTAAAACGTCATTTCATGTACACGCACGACGAACACATGGCGATTTCGAAATGTCGCCATCATAGTACAGAATGTCAACAAGTATAATTAGAAATGACCGTGGTCACAACCAATCATTTACGTAGCTTTTGCCGACTGTTTACTTGAATCGACAAAATATGACATGCAAAAATCGTGCTCACGCGAGTCACATTTACGTTCTAAATAAACTCAATGTTTCTATCAAAATGTCAGACCCTGCGAACATAATCATCATCACAATAAAAATTATAATAATGAAATAAAAAGGAAATAGAAAGAATTCAAATTTTAACACACATGTAATTAAACTACATGGTCGTAACATATTAAATAAAATATCGCAGTAAGAAGAAATTAAGAAACCTAATTGTTAACTTGAGAACTCAGAATTGTTAACAGTACAGTTAGCACACCAGGCGTAGATAAGTTTTTTCAAGATATAGACTAGAACAAAAACAGAAAAGATATTGAATAGACCATAAATCATTCAAATAGAAATGGCTACATGTAATTTTAAACAGATTTGTGGTAATTGTTAAAATTCAGAAATACATGAGAATATGAGAATATACACAAGGAATATATTTATTCATAACCTGCAAATGACAGAACTATGACTAAAAACGGAAATGTATATTGTATATTGGTCAAATAGAAAGAATATTCATGGAATGTGTCTTTGATTGAAAACTGACCTTGACCAGCTTGACAACAATAAATAAACGAAGGAAAAAGATATTGCTAAAGAACAGAGGAAAGGGCGTAACAAATTTAAGTTTTTACATCTATTAGTAATTATACCAACAACACATTATCTAACATAGCAAATGTCGTATAAGGATTAATAAGAGGGATTGGCAGCGGTGACAGCAGTAGTACTGATTCGTTCCTTCACAAACACAAAATTGGCCTGATAACTATTTTTGTATGTCTGAATTAATTCATAACCTATAAATTAAAGACCTATGACTATGAAAGGAAATGTAGATTGCATATTGCTCAAATAGAAATAACATTAAGGGAATGTGTGTCTTCTGTTGAAAACTTAATTTGACAACAATATAAAGAAATGAAGGAAAAAGATACTGCTAAAGAACAAGATCCAGCTAAGGAAATCTAAAAAATTAAAAGATTTATTACAAATTTATGCCATTTAACAGAACTAGCAAATAACGTTAGTGAACATATTATTAACACTGAGTAAAATATTCGGCAAAACTTACCATTTAACGGATATTCAAAGGAAAGGGCGTAACAAATCTTAGTTTTTACAACTATTAGTAATTATACCAACAACACTTTTTCTAACTTAGCAAATTTTGTAAAAGGATTAATAAGAGGTACTGGCAGCAGTGACAATAGTAGTACTGATTCGTTCCTTGACAAACACAAAAATGGCCTGAAAAATATTTGTGACTGTCTAACTATATAAAAAGCAGCAGCAGCAGCATTGCCTGCAATTATTGGTAGTGTATAATGTGATGAGTTAGCCTCTACCATCTGCGAGAACAAATATTTATTTAAAAGATGATAATGCCATTTCTCTAATTCTTGCGTTAATTATAATGTTCTCTGGAATTGTTCTTAAAGATTTATTTGTAGCACCAAAATGTATTAGAGATTAACTAAGGTATTAACTAGCTAGTTAAATCGGTTAATTTGTTTCAAAAAATAAATTGCAACAGTCTTTAATTAGAGACAAAAATATCTGTTAATTTGATACATGAGCTACACTATCATTTTTGCTTAGTAGAGTATTCTTGTCTATATAGATTGTATAAGTCTAATCATCTGTGTTGTCTTTATACTAAACAGTTAATACCGGATATATATCAGTTTGTTGCTATGTTGGTATTTCCATACAGATTTATTCCAAGTTTTAATAAATGTTTTGACTTTCGTAAATTATTTGTATAACCTGCTATATATTTACATTATGATATCAGTGGGCAGCAAATATACGACTTCATCACGACTGAATAGTATGGCCTAACCTCTGAATCTGTCATATGTGTTTTGAAACCTGGTGGTAATGTTTCCATCTGAATTATAATCGTCTTGATCTAACTTAAAATATTCAAATAACATTTTTACAGTGTCTGGAAATTGACTGCGCACAAATTGCTTTAGTTTGCACTTGAGCACCTAAACCAGAAATCACGTGTGATCTATTACTCTGATTTTGTAGCACTTTCGATCTAGCAAAACAAGCATTTTTTATAGGTACACATATGAAGTAAGGCCAAGCTGTAGTTTCTATAACCTAAATTACACTTATCAATTAGTCGCCGAAATAAAAGGAATTAAGCGTTCGTTTCGAAATATATTAAATATACAAAGTCTATTTTAGATAGCCTGGTTAAGCACCGAGGAATTATTTGTTTTATTAAAAGGTAGGGCGTCACCATAATCATCTGCAATAATTTTTGTGTAAACAAGAATATATGCAACTTTTAATGGGTAACATAGGGAAAGGAGCGTTTTCAACACACTCACATGGTTTTATAAGAGCGCAGACGCTGTCCATATTTCCGGTTCCGATAACAACATGAGCAGACAGCAGTTTGTTTCCATTCTGATTGTGAGCGTGGACTCCGACATTATCATTATCTATATAGAGAAAACTGACCATAGTCTGCAGTCTTAGACTATACGAAATAATCGTATGTGCGCTATAAAATAATGCAAGTGAACCAAACCTCTCCTTCATCTTTATTTCGAATATTTCATAAGAGAAATATAACAAAATATTAGGGTGAATCTAAAGAACAATATTGAAGGAGAATAACATTTAAAAAGCAGAGGCCGTAGAAGAAGAGTATTTAAAATGCTGGGTCGTATAATAAGGACATTTAAAATACAGGGAACGTATAAGAAAAAATGTAACATGCATGGTCAGTATACGGTTGGCCTTGGATAAGATGGTTCAGAACGACATTACTGAACAACTTTGATGTATAGCAGACGGTAGTTACTGATAACACAACTGAGACTCTTTGAATCATACGGCATTATTGAAAAAATATTACCACCTCACTCCATATTTTGTTTCAAAATAAGAAAACAAATCTTAATGGCTTTATCAATTTATGTTAAATGATTTTAAATTGGATGAATTCATTTGTTCCTAATGATGATCAGATATATAGATTTCTGGTGTCAGTACCATGTTTTAAATTTAGGTTTAAACCTCGACCATTAAATATAATATTCCAATATCCTAAGGAACCAGCCAATGAATATAATTTTTGTTATCTTTTTAGGGAATGGGCTGCTAAAGAGAGATAAAATTAAGTGTGGAAAAGCAAGATGGGAATCCAACAAGCAAGAACAGAGATGGTGTTGACATGACAGAATGGTTTTACGAAAGAAGGATTTGACGGTTACTGACAGTTGTTGGAGGTTGTTAATAGAGACATGACTGAATGCATGAATGGGTCGTACAAAAAGCTAAAATATATGCTGTTATTGAGGGCATTCATATGAAGAAAAGAAAGCCAGAAAAATATTCAGGTGTCAAGGGAAGAATATGTTTAGACGACACCCCCCCCCATGCCAGCAACAAAATGTTAAATGACAAATTAAAGCTGATTGAAATGATCAATTCATACATATCAAAATTCGTTTGTTGAAGCAAGACACAACAATAACTGAAGAATGCTTACATTTTCAGTATGTTGTATAGGTCTTTTTGTAAAGTGCTATGTATGTTTACTTTTCTCGGGGGCATTTGATGTTATGATACTCATGTACAGGTTTCGTGAAGTAATGTACATACGAACATTTCTTTTCAGTGCATTTACTGTAAACTGCGTATCATAAAGGATTTACAGCGGTAGTTCAAAATTCTGCTTTTACATGTAGATATAACAGATAAGATCACCTGTGTGTTTTGAATTAACATTGAAGTTTGTTATTGTGCAAACATGCATATAGATAAGTGGAGAACAATTTTAAATATCAACAGAGTATACAATTTGTTCTTATTATGGGGGCATTATTATCTAACTGATCAGGCCTGAAAATCAAAGAAGTGTGATATAATGATATAATGAAATAGTGTTTAATATATTAACTTTTATTCTGATAAATATCAAGAAGAAAAAAGATTTATGGTACATATAATTTAAGAGTCAGTTTTTTTCCATGTGGAAACATGTATAAATTGAGAACATATAAACAATGTCTATACCCTGTTTAGTTTGTAAAAATTTCATTGCATATGTCAACAAACATTTATCCTCATCAATTCTGTGGAAATTACATATTTTGAGTGAGCAATTATGAAATTGTCGTAACACATCTTATTCATGAATGTTTCCGTTAGTGTCCTTCTGGGGAAAAAGAAAAGCAAACAACTAAACTAAAAACCAACGATCTATCCAATTAACTGAAACTTAACTGCACAGTTGCAGAAGAACACATGGTCTTTCATTGCACTTTCTTAATTATGCAGTGTGTAGACGAAAATTGCAAACTAATCTTACAGCCATCCATATTAATCGTCGTTCCTTGAACAGACGCTAGCACTTGTTTTTAATACCTGCTGTGCTGTGTGTAATGACTCTGTCTTAAATTCTTTCTCAGGGATATCCATTGGGTGTTGAACATGTTGACAACGCGTCCAGAAACAGTGTTGTCTTGTGGACAAGAATATGTTTTCCACTGTATAAAATCTATGGCCTTATTTCTTGGACGTATATCATGTATCAGCTTGTCTATTGTTTTGGAGTACACACATCATAACACGTATTTTTGTTCATGAATTTTATACAGGCTCCAATGTCACGTAATTTATGAATTAGAGTATACTACGCTGAAGACATACTATATAAGAGAAGATATTCCATCAGTATACTAATTTCGTTACGCCACAACACTTTTACAATGTTACATACACTGATCTGTGTTGTGAGTCTCTGTATTACAGTCCAAGGACTTATTTTCGATCAAGATCCTCCTAGAAATATTGTGAAGACTCTTACTGTCCACAATGGTGGCCAATGGGGCGATTGGCATGGTCCGCATTTCTGTAGTGATGGAACGTTTGCAGTTGGGTACAGTATGAAAGTATGTATTTAAGATATTTATTTACATTTTTTGACAGGTGGTAGTAATGAGAAAAGACCACATTAACCCTTATGTCGTAGGAAAGCAGCGGGTTTGAATCTACTGTTATAAATTTTTGTGTCCTTTGTGAGATTCTAAAAATGTTATTTGACTGAATTTTCCAGTGTAGAATACTCATGCAGGATTTGTTCTCCTAACTCACATGAATCGAATCGTACTCCAGATGGCTTTAAAATAGTTTTAATTTTCGCCTCTAGTTATTCTGACTGAGGTAATGACAACATGAGCATCTATTTTCTCCTCGATTTAAATTTCAGAACTAATGCGATCAATTGCTATTTTCACTACTCCACGGAGTTGACAAAAATCTACCAAAATTTACAAAATTTTTTAAATGTCAAAAACTTTCCAACGGATATGATGGTGCTCTTATGCTGTATATGATTAATAACGACGCTATTTTGCTGTCAATCACATTTTGTAACCAAGGAAGGTGAAGAAATAATTATGTGTACTTTTATGAGATAAGGAAATGCCCTTCTGATAGGTCTACACATGAGAGTTAGAGAAGCTCGAGTATGTCTAAAAGCTTGCCGAGTTATCTCTTGATAATTTGCATATGTAAACACAGCAGTGCCTCTTGTTTCCTGAGTATACCATTTCCACACTGCGACACAAACAAACATGGCGGAATATTATAGGTTGTTCCCATATATCTGAATGCATTAAACTTATAATGATTATCCATTTAGTTCACTGGGCCACAGTAGTATATGGGGACAATAGGGCCCTCATATGCCAAAGAAGGAAAAACAGCCTGGGACGATATGGCCCCAAACTTTATAGGTCCAAATGGCACAGCCTGGGAAGATATAGCCCCAAGATTGATTATGGGTCAATATGAATGGAACAGGTGGGATGACGTTAGGGTACTGGAGATTGGTAACAATGTTGCAAGGGACTGACCTGAATACGCGCGGCTACCACTCGAGGTAGGGACAAAGACAGAGACATAGACAACACATAGATAACACATATATAGGCAAGAAAGAATAAATCTTTTCGAGACATATGAAAGTGGCCCTGAAAAGGGTCTTTGGGTTCTTCTTCTATTTTCTCCACTTCTTCAACCAGTTCCTCGCTTTTTCATTGATTCCTTTCTTCTTCTTCTTCTTCTTCTTCTTCTTCTTCTTCTTCTTCTTCTTCTTTTCATCCTCTGGAATCCAATCAGGATGTCCCATGGCTCTAAATTTTTACTGCACCTTCATCCAGTTGTTGTTAAGTCTCTCAAACTCTTCTTTCTTCTTTTTGTTTTCTTTGTCCTTTTTCTCTTTTGCCCATGTCTCTTTAATGTTCTTCACTTCTTCTTCCATCACGTTTTTCATCTTGTCTTCGGCTTTCTTTAAAAGACCACTCTGTAAAATTAAATATATCTTGCAAAAAACACCTCACTCTGATGACAAGATCAATGGCCTGCTTCAAGGTGCCTATTCTTACATATTTAGGCTGGATGAAGCCTCTTAACTTGTCTACTCCTTCTCTATCATGCCTTGCAACAGATCCCTGGCTACTTTGAGGCTAGTGACTTGACTGGTCACAAAGTCTTTCGTGACTGGATAGCTTCATTCCTGTTCTAGCCTTTCCACTACATAGGCTCCATCCACCGTCCAGAACCAACTATGTCCTAAATTCGTTAAACACATTCATCTCTAATGGTGTTGACAAGTCAACGCGGGTAGCCAGACTGACGAGCGCTCTGCTTTATATCCGTGGAGCACGGACGTGAAGGAAAACATCCCTTACACTCACTTCACATATTACCTACTATCCACAGAAACGCTAAGAGAAGAAAAGACACACCAAATATACTATCCACACAAACGCTAGGCGAACGCATAAAGCACACCATAGCTACTATCCACACAAACAGGAAGAGAAGAAAAAATACACCATACCTACTATCCACACAAACGGAAGCAAATGCGTAAAACACACCAAATATACTATTCACACAAACCTACGCGAATGCACACAAACACACCATATACTATCCACACAAACGAACGCGAATGCATAAAACACACACACTATACTATCCACGCAGACGAGAAGAGAAGAAAAAACACACCATACCTACTATCCACACAAACGGACACGAATGCATAAAACACACCATACCTACTATCCACACAAATGAACGCGAATGCATAAAACACACACACTCTACTATCCACACAAATGGTAAGAGAAGAAAAAACACATCACATATACTATCCACACAAACGGACGCGAACGTATAAACACACACACTATACTATCCACACAAACGGTAAGAGAAGAAAAAAAACACCACATATACTATCACACAAACGGACGCGAACGGAAAACACACACGCACACACACACACACACACACACACACACACACACACACACACACACACACACACACACACACACACACACACACACATTAGTAAACGAGTGAGTGTTTATAGTCACACTGCTCTACATTCACACAAATTGGCAAATTGAATAGTGTCTCTTTTCTAGAGATCTGGTTAACCCTGAGAAGGGTTGTTTTTAGAACTTCATATGCACCTGGCTAATGGTTACACCTCCCAGGTCTGGCACCAGAGACACATTTCCTACTCCAATCATTGGCCCAGTTCAGTTTCGTTCTTGGGGGCGCAGAGGGAAGTTGAGTGGCTTCACTATCCCACTCCTACGTTTGTGGAATAGTGAAGACTTGTTCCCTCTGTGTTCTTCTATGCCACACTCGTGAATGCTGTGGCCTCCTTGCTTCCTCTGCATGCTGTACTGGTTGTGGCTGTTGTTGAGGTGGCGGTACTGGTTGTGGAGGATTACTGATTATTGGCTTCACCTCAAACACAGGTCTCATTATGAGGTGAGGCAGGATCCCTCTCTTCATTTCCTTCTCCTCTTGTTTCTTCCTCTTCTTCTCTTCCTCTTCTATCCCTTCTTCCTCCGCTATGGCCTCCATGGTAAGTTCGTCAAGCAGCCGCCTGGCATACTCCAGGTGTATCTGACGTTCCAGTAACTTTGCAATTCTGTTACTCATTTTCAATGTTGACGAGTCAACGATGGGTAGTCACACTGACGATCGCGCCGCTTTATATACTTGAAGCACGGACGTGAAGGTAAACATCCCCTTACTTACTTACTTAAACGGATTAAAGTCGCATATGCTAACAAGAGCTTGCGTGACTGGTTAATTCTCGAGTGTCGAGATTTTTAATTGGTCGGGGTTGTAGGAATGGTGCCACTACAACCCCGCTTTAATGTGCGATGGTCGCACTGTTTAATTATGTCTGGCAAAGGCAAAGGAGGAGAAGGACCCAGAAATGCGCGAGGGCTACAGCAATAGAGGTCGTGTACGCACCAGAACCCAGACCGTACTTTAAATTGTCAAATTTAGTCCAGTTAGATTAAGGGACAGAACTTATTACCAATAGTGTATAAGCCACCTGTGCAATTAACCAAATATACGAAGTTTTAAAAATTTCGTTAACATAATTCGAAGTTGGAATTTAGTGTACAAAGTGCACATAAACTTCCTAAATTATACCAATCAGCTAAGTCAAAGCGACTCATATTTTTCGTGTCACGCATAAGAATTAATCAAAATAGACAAATAATTTGATGGTGGAGAAACAAAAAGGGTCAAATTCGAATTACACGATAGAGATTTTATCAAAAAGGTTTTCAAGCCAAAATGAAAACCTATACATTCAGGCAATATTGAAAGCCAGGTTTCCGTCCTCTTCTGACCTCTCTGTACTTGTGCAGGCTTATCAGTATGTAGGCCACTTCGGTATAACAGCTGTTCCATATCCGTTCCAAGGTAGCTGCATTGGTTCTATGTCTCTCTCATGTAGAGACCGCATAATGAGTTAACGCTGTGGAATTCCTATGGCCGCTCTATCATTCATCGTTGTAGCCTGTTATTCGATAGCTTTTATTGTAGGGCAGATCGCTGCAGGCGCGCGGTAGACTAGACTTTATACTACATCGTTTGGTCACGTTCTATTTATTTCTACTTCTTTGTTTGGTTGTTTCGTGATCCTTAATGTGTAGCTCTTTGTCTTTGTCCCGCCTTTTCCCTCCTGCGCCTTTTTCACCGTACTCCCGCTCCGCTGATCCTGCCTGTTCGGTATCGTACCATCAAACACGCGGACCTTAAAGAAACACTCACGTTGACTTTTTTACTTACAAACACAGACATGAACGATTCGACAAGACAGAGAAACGATGTGTGGATTTTTTTTAACTGACAAAAGAAACGAAGTGCTAATAGACACACTTCTATTTTTAAAACATAAACACACAAATTGTTTTGGCAACTGAATTAGTAAGTCTTTGCGAGAGTATTGGGGTAGCCCTGAAAAGGCCTGTTTTGTTCGGGGAGTGATGGCAATCTTTTTTACTGTCTAAGATTGCGTCCCCGTCTGATAGCAGGCTTTCCTATACGATACGGTCTGCTTCTGCGGAAAGAGAAGGAGAACTGTTTGGTGGCTACTCGACAGTTAACTAAACCTCTGTCTGGTACTTGCTGCTGTTGCTGCTGCTGATGTTATTGCTGTTCTCTCTGCTTCTGAAGTCTGTACTTCTCTGTTCATTCTTCTTGTTCTTTCTTGATTTCCTCTTTGAAGACCTCTTCTACCTGGTCTTGGGCTATTGATAAGATCCTGACATTCTCTATCTCTTCAGGATTCGGTATCAGGTTTAGCCTGACACGATGTAAATTCACGTAAGCTTCGTTCAGATTGGCTAGTCTGGAAGGCATGTTCATAGGTTGACAAGTCAACCATGGATGGTCAGACTGGAGGCCAACCCGCGGAAGAGTTACGATCAAAATAAGTCACTAAATGTTCTAAAGGATATCCAAGACTGCGTTGACGAAGAAAATACACACAATATTGTCCACACACCATGGAATCTGTGCCTTGTAATTTCACACTATTGAATCGTGTCGTCTGGGCATTTCTTCTCATAAAGTCGATGATGTCGTCTTCAAAACGGGGTAATCCATACGAATCAAAATACTCCACACAATCCTCTTGAGGGAAGTAGACGGCAACCCAGTGAGTTCCTGGGAGATCACTGTCGTCCGTGTTGATGACATACTCTTGATGGTCTTGAGGTTTGCGATGGGGTAGTTCATCTTTAGCGCACACGACAGGATTCCAAGAAGCAGTGTACAAACTGTTGTTCAAAAGATAATGAAGTTCCCAGGTATCCATCTTTTGTGTTGCTAGTTTTTTGTCACAGGTAATGATAAGTCATCAATTCAATTCTGATTTTTTCTTTGAAAATCTCTGACAAGTAATCGTTTCTTTGTTTCATCTCTTCACTCTGGGCTAAGAGAGCTTCGATGCGATAGATTTCCAGAGTAGACAATGGAGGGCAGAAATAGTCACGCAAGCCTTTATACCACTCATGCAAGACTGCTTCTTCCGAGATGAGACTCCAAGCTTCGTCCAGATACTCGTCCAATTTTTCTTCTTGGCTCATCATCGAGCAATTGTCGTGTTGAATTTGACTCGGATGATCGTTTTGACATCCATAGCAATCTTTCTTGGTCAATTCCATAATTTTATCCGCCAGGTATTTGGCAAAAGAGGACACTAAATGTTGCTCTTGTTCTGGCCATCTGGACGTGACCACCTCGTCCTCGTCGTCTTTGTCTTCGGATTCTGCTTTCATGGTATTCTCCAATTCCATTTTCAAAGATTCTCTACCGTACAAAGAGGGATAAGTGTCTTCCATAGTTTCTAATAGTCTAGAATGAATTCTCTCAAACTGTTGATTTCTATGGTATTATCGAATTCGGCATACAAGATGACGATCACCGTCTCGACGAGAGCTTCTGCAAACTGAAGTTCCACCCGCAGTTGACCGGATTTTATAGGGTGGAAATGTCCCTTGGTCTGGAGTGAAATCAAAGGCCCACAAAGTGTAACCTCCTACATAATTTTCGTACGAAATACCGTGACTAGTGTTGGTTCCTAATTGCCCGGTAGCTTCGTACAGGGACAAGTACGATCTCAAGTAATTCTTCTGGGCAAAGTTAGGTTCCAAGGGTTTGGTACACAAGGTCTTGACATCGCGACTGACTTCGATCTTGGACACTCTGTAGTGCTTAAACTGGAAAGGATTTTGATCGTGGGCGCCGTTAAGGGCTGCATTACTGACGATGCCAACGATTAAATGTTTGGCTAACTGTCCTTTGAACATTTTGATCTTCGATCTTTGATCGGAGTCCAGCAGCAATGGTGAACGTTTTCACTTCTACGCGTCGCATCGGACACTTGGCGGTCGTTCTGCTCAATGTGTGACTGATGTCGTTTCCCGCTTTAGGTAACACTTCTATGCTTCGCACGTAAGGTCTGGCTTCTTGGATGATGGTTTTGTACCCGTTGGCATGAGCCATCAAATGGAAAGCGTCACTGCTGTGATATAGTCTCAGGCAAATATCCACTCCGTAGAGCAAATACTTGTCTTCCAACCACATGTCCAAATGCAAACGATCCATCAGTTCTAAACTACGTCCTTGCAGGATTTTCATTCGACGGTCGTTAAAGCCCACATTGTGAGAATTGTCATCTGCTGTCAGGGCTGAGTCGTTAAACGTGTCCTCACCTGCGGTGTCAGCTTTCCATACCACGCAAGCATCCAGATGAGTGTTCATGGCCTCTTTTCCATACGTCAAGAGATGTTTCTACCTACGCTCGGGAAGGGTAAGTATCCATGCTACTGCTGACCAGTTTGTTATTCAAGTACAAATCCACTTCTATGAACAAGGAATGCATGAAATTGTTGTCGGGAGCCACTCTGTCATCGCCTCCTGGATTGGTGTTGTACGTTTAGATCACTTTCAGTTTCAGGTACAAGTAATTGCTATTCAGACCGATGTAATCTTCGGGTTGTCCTTTGATTTCAAACTCGATGGGAGCTGAATCCGTCAAGGAGGAGACGGGATGAAATTCGACCCATTGGGATTCTTGCATCGTCATCATGGCAGATGGCATGGCAAACAGATCCAGTTCCGACTTGGAACAGGCGCAAGACTCTTGGTGCATCATTTTCTTTCTTTCCGTCTGTGATCTTTTAATAATCAAAAATGTCTAAGTCTCGGACGGTTTTTCTTTTCTTAGTCTTTCTAGCTCATGGGATGCGAAGTCCTCTGAAGGGGTGTTTTGGTCGTCTTTTTCTGCCTTGTCCTTGCTGTGGCGTCAGGAAAGCAGGAATGCCTGACTGATCAGCTCCCAGGGCATTTATAGGAGTTTCTCGTCGGCCTAAAATGTCCTTGCCCGTTTGAAGCAAGACATTTTTGCCTGCTCTCAAGAAAGCTTCTTTGGGGTTTTGTTTGTCGATGATGATATTTTGGAAAGAAATTCTTTACCTTGCGTCAACGCGGCATCTTTCAAGGCGTGCAATCCCCGTGTCATCATCGGTTTCAAAACGGGATCTACCGAACGAAAAGCTGATTTTAGCATATCTCCTAAACCGTGTCCCTGCTGTCGAGCGACTCCTTGCTACACAGGATACAAAACTGACAAAGGGGTTAGAGTAATCGTTTTCGAAAATGGAGTTTCTCTGACTTTCCCTTTGGTGAATGAAATATTTTGTCCTAGATCTCCTTTTATAGCAATGTTGACAGTGTCGAAATACGACAAATTCGCGGTGAACGTGATAGGTGTTTCCACCTTCCTCGTTAGCTTTCGTGGCAGAATCCACTTTGAAAGGAATGACACGCAGTAACGGTACGGAGGTGTGTCCCACCACGTTGTACTCCGCCACATCGGAGTACACAAAGATCAAATTCAGTCCTTGCTTCATTTCTACAGGGAATCTAAAATATTTCGCAAAATCCGAGTTACTGGTCACGGCTGATATTTCGTTTCTAATCTTGATCAACTTGGGGTCTCCACCCAAAATGTCGTGCAATTCAGGACATTTGGGTAAGTAATTAAGTAAGTAAGTAAGTAAGTAAGTAAGTAAGTAAGGTGGTCCAGTTGGGTAAATAACCTTTGTCGAAAGTGCGTTTGGTTTTGCCAATATGCACCCAATCTCCTGCTGCCAACACTTCACCTTTCCTGGGAACAGTCACTGTCGGGGACGTACCAAACAGGCGCTCGAAGACTGTCACTTCGTTGTCGGGAGTCACTTCTTGGGGGGCACGTCCGATGCTCCGATGGTAAGATTGGTTGTACGCTTGGACTAGGTGTGTCGATGCGTAAAATATTTCCACATGTGTTCTTTCAAGGTGCGTTGAAAACGTTCCACGATGCTGGCTTTGGTTTCGGGATTCTCGGTGGTCGAAAAATGAATGTCACGTTTCTCCAATTCTATTTGGAAAGCTTGGTTCAGAAATTCGGTGCCTTTGTCGGTTTGCAATCGAAGAGGATGACGACCGCTTTGTTTCAACACCAGTTGGAGGGCTCGCATTAACTCACCGCTCGATTTGGAAGTCAATGGCACGACCCAAGCAAATTTGGAAAAGAAGTCGATGTCACAAAACAAATATTTGTAACCACGATCGTAGGCGGCCAAATTAGAGACATCGGCTAAATCGGCTTGCCTTTGATGATCGATACCCTCCAATTGGGTGCGACTTCTGGAAAATTTTCGTCGAATGGGTTTGTGTAAGGTGTATGTGGCTTGTTCTTGTAACCAGGGATGCATTTGAGGTAAACGAACACTTTTCAGTCGAGTTTTGGTAGCACGATACAATTTCTGAACTCCTCCGTAACCTGCGGGATGGGATGGATCGTCGTAAATGCTGGCTAACACCTTGTCCGTATATTTTAAATAAGTGATCCACTCTTCGCTGATGGTTCTCTGAATGGGACGAGGGTGTGGTTTAGAAACGGCATTACGTGTCCGATGTGCCACGGAAGTAGAAGTCGAAGGGAGTTTTGGTGGTGGTGGTAGTGGTGGCGGTAATGGAATGGGTTTGGTCTTCTTGTCTTTTTTTTTACTTCTGCTTTCCCTTCTTTCTTTTTCACTTCTGTCGAAGGTGGAATGGATGCCATCTTTTTAACCCAAGCTTTAAGTTCTTCTCGTTGGGGTGTAGGGGAAGGGGTCAACAAGGACGCTGAAATCTTACTAGGGATGGGAGCTGCTGACGGTGTTTGAAAGACTTCTCTTGCCTCTTCTTCCTCAGACATCCGTGGAGCTGCATCTGTCTTGACCGCTTGGGATGGCGGTGGTGGTGAACTTTTCATTTGGGTCTTAAAGTCTTTCAGAGTGGGTAGAGCTGTTTCATCTAAAGCTTTCTGGTGAAAGAGTTGCAGCCGTTGCAACAGTTGATCGTACCGTTGCGATTTTTCCGTTTCTGACAAATCGCTGCAAGCCATCAATGATTCCAATTCGTGTTGTAATTAAGACATCTCGGTCAAATGAGGATGGGGGGGGGCAAATGTGGGGTCCGTTGTTCTTGCCAGCGATGGTATTCCATCCATCGTGTGTAAGGCACTAAAGCCAGTTTTCGTCCTATCATTGGATTTCAAGGATCACGTCTGAGATCTTTTGACTCCAGAGGTCCCTTTTATCTTCTTGATCCCTTTACACTGAAACTATGGCGGGTAAAACTCTTCCCAACATACCCAACATAGGTTTCGCTATTACATTGGTAAGAAGTCCTAACAGGGGAAAAATTCCTACGCGTTGCACCAGCATCTTTTTCTTTGACTAATAGGTATTTTCTTTTCGACCATTTGGCGAAGAACGTGTCGTTATTTGGCAAAGCATTTTTTCTGGTGTTTGTTCAAAGGTATCGTTCCTTTCAAGACATTCAGACAACATTCGCTCAAGGTATCGATGACGTCTTTGGAGGCGGTTTGAATGAGTTTTTTTCGCATGGGTGGAGAAGCTTTGGACAGGACGGACAACATGTCCCAATGTTTGACTAAACGAGGTGGCAGTCCTTTCCTTTTCTATCCTTTGGGGTAGAAGAGGAATGTCTTTTGGGGGTGACATCTTTCTTGGGTGGTTGATTCCGTGGCACTGTCTTTATCTTTTTCCTTCCTGGACAGGAGAACGACGATGAGGGAACATCTTTTGGGACACAAAATACACTGATGTCCATGACTGGACATGCGCCCTTTTATCTTATTGTTTCTTTTGGAGCTCGTCCTTTAACTATGTGGCAAAAGTATCTACTAACTTTTCCATTTGAAGTCAAGCGCCAAAGAAACCTCCCCTTTGGAAGAGCGTGTCGTTTCAGAGGGTGACGTCGATGCTTGGCGATGCGTTTTATCAGATGACAAGACTGTCCTTTTCTTTTTACCTTTCCATTTGTGGACAGGAGGACGACGGTGGTGACGGTGTGCACGTCTTTGAGGAGACATCTTTGGGCATTCAGGAGCACAAGAACACTGATCCCTAGCGTTTGCCTCGGGTCGTTTTTATACTGGAATGCGTCGCCACTGATTGTCGGCTCGTCGTATCATTTTCATGGCAGGCATCACACTTCGTGGAGGGATTCGCAACGGACTCAATCGGGACAGTTCTTCGTTGGACAAATCCAGTAAACTCTTTAACACACCCGATCTCTCTTGGACTTTGATTTTGGGAGCAGGTACTTTGTGAGCAGCGGCCATTGCTGCTAAAGAGGAAGAGTGTGTCACCGCTGGAGGAGACGTTTTTGGAGACGTAGGTTTCCAATGTTTCATCAAATTAGGAAAGACGCGTGTCAAATCGGGTTTGAGAGGCATCACCAGCAACGGAGAAGTGGAAGATGTTGAGGCTACTGGAGACGCAGCAGGTCGTGGTTTGCGAATGTAAGGCTGCGTCCTGGCGGCAATGCCTCTCTTGCGGGTACAAGATGTTTTCTGTAGGCTTTTCTTTTTCTGAAGCTGTGACCTGGTCTTGACACCGTTGCTCTTTTTCGTTTTCTTCTGGGTACGTTGGGGAGTGGCTTTTCTTTTGGAGAGGACTTTGGGAGCATTGGGATCCCATTTTTAGAGGGAACGAATGATGACACCTCCTAGAGAACCGCTATCTCCAGGTTTCAAAATGATTTGCTTTTTGGTTTGTGTGTCGATGCGAGGATCGGTCAGTTGCGTCAAGGTTACTCTCAAAAAAAGTTTGGTTTGATGTGGAATGTTGTTTATGTTTGATCAAACGTTTGACAAATTCGGTTTTGCCTGAACCAATAGGTCCGGCAATGAGCATGTTAAAAGGATGGCGAAGATACAAGGCCTCCCAACTAGCCCGATCTACGTTTTGGTCGATGACTTTGACAGAGGAGGAAGAGAGCAGTGACAGTAGAGGTAGCCATAGTAGTAGTAGTGTAAGGAAAGACAGACAAGACAAGAGTTTTTATACTTTTTTCAGGACACGTTTATTGCCATCTTTAAAAGTGAACAACAGGAAAGACAAAAATACATAAAAGCCAAATGTCTAAGTACATGAATAAAAGACACATCAAAACGATCATAGTGGAATATAAACAAGTCTCTGTACAACATTTGTGGTGATCAAGAGGTGGTATCATAGGGACAGTGTGTAATGTTCTTAGAGTCTCTACACTCCTTGGTACAGACAAACAAGGGTCTTCCTGGAATGGTCTTTCGGGGATGTCAATGACAGTCCTGTCCTGTCCTGAAAGGGGGGGGGGGGGGCTTCTTTTTCTTCTGGTACTGCCACTAACACAGGATTGAAAGTTACTTTTTTCACTGAATGTTTGAATTTTTTAGGATGACAAATCTTGGGCATAATCTGCCACTTCTTTTGTCCAAGCCTCGAAACCCCAACTTTTCCAGTGACGTTCATCTTTCCAGTGAGGGTGTAAGTCACAAGCTTCACACACATCATCGTACACATCTTCAGTACCTAAAAGTTGACGCATCTTTCTTTCCTGTAGAGGCTGTCGAGAAGTATTGAGATGAAAGCGCAAAGCCTTGAGCAGAATGAGTTTTTCGTGTGCATTTAAAGGGACCACTTTCATGTTTTGGTTGGTGTGTACTGTTCATAAAGAGTCCACAAAGAATCGGCTGGTAAACGAAATCCTAGAAAGCAAGTCACTAAGACACACACTACACGTCGACCCCAATTCAATAGACACAGTTCTCGTAATAGGCGATCGTAATCCGCCACCGTTTGAATAGTGTCATTGATTTCTTTCCACGGAATCTGTTGTATAACGATTGACAAAGGTCGTGGCATGGTAGTCCGTTTTTATACCTTCCTTGGTGTAAGGTAATAATAAGTGTACTTTTTGAACAGAATCGGTTTTATTTTAGTACCATACGATAAATGTTTAGTCACTAACTCACACACCACACGTCGCACAGAAGTTTCCTCTTGAACTACGTTTACGTTGTGTAAAAGATTTTGGTAATCCTCTAACTCGTCTTTTGAAATTCGATGTATTAGGAACACCTTGTAAGATGAATGAGTGGCATCCAAAAATGTATGAATTTCACGTGATTCATCAATGTCTGGCCACTGAAACACTTTCATCAGAATCAGTCCTCTTATAGCATTTAGGTACCAGTGGTTTAAACATCGGTGACGTAACGGATACAATTGTTCTTTGCGTTTGATTTTGTATTTTCACCAACTCTCGGTAAATGCGTTCTCTCAACTCCACAGGCAAACCACGAATGTTCTCTTGCAAATTATTCATGACTATGTCAGTCAAACACTTCTCCTAGAGCGAAAGTAACGAATGTAGTGAGTAATTTCTGGCCACTGCCATTCCAGGAAATGGTCAAGAATGTCAATAACATCTTCAAATGTAAATAGTCTAAAGTGGAATATTCGGAAGAAAGCACACTTGATCCAGAGTAATCTGGCTTGTTTGTTGACTTTTGTCAATTTCCTCTTGTAAATTTCTCGACATAAAGGTTCCTCATTCACCCATTGAGATTTTGTTCTGGCAAGTCCCAGCCAAATGTTCTTGTAGATCTCCTGTTGCATTTCGTTTGGTAATGTTTGAAGATTATTTTTCCAATGGGGCTTAAATACTTGTCTAGGTGTTGTCCAACGTTTGACTTCTAGCCAAGCAGCTGGTTTCTTAAACGACATGGTATGCCACTTCAATGACGAGGTCCCACTAAAGGTAGGTAGTGACAATCCGGAGACCAACGAGCATGTTCCAGGTAAGTGCAATCTTTCTTCTCCCACTCGTGAAGTGACACACCGCAACTGAAGCACTTGACTTTATCCCCTTCGCCCAAGAAGATAAATCAGGCTCTAGCTAATTCTTC
Source organism: Megalonaias nervosa (assembly GCA_016617855.1). Classification (NCBI taxonomy): domain Eukaryota; kingdom Metazoa; phylum Mollusca; class Bivalvia; order Unionida; family Unionidae; genus Megalonaias; species Megalonaias nervosa. Next base: position 70,759 of record JAECUM010027430.1, read on the forward strand.
GGGGGTAGGTACTCCCAGATATTTTGGCCATTTTCCTCGGAAGGTTTGGAATCGGCTTTCAAAATCGCAGTATTCAGTAAATCGCACAGAGAACGAATATTCGTCTTTCACAGGTTCATTTCGATGAGGGTACGGTGAAATATGTAGGACTTCGCTCAGTTTTGGATGACATCCGTAGGGTGGTAGCCGTATGGTTTCATAATGATGACATCCACCATGAAAACCAGTAAAGTGAAACGGTGAACGATGACGCTTTCGCATCCGTCAGGTTTGACACGCACAGCATCACTTTCCATGGTAGGTACAGTCGTAGCAAAATTTCCATGATTTTGTACTGAATCGATGAGGTCATAGCGTACGGCATCCCTGCTATCGCAAGGCACAGCATCGTACTCGAGTTTCTCGTTGGACTTGAATCTCACACTCGATACATGCTGTTTGAAAGGATTTATCTTTCTCGCTTGGTGTTGGTAGTGACAATAAACTATCGGTCTTGGACGTTGTTACTTTTTATATGCTGACCAATATTGACGTGACCGTAGGGTAAAGTGAAGTGGTTGGGAAGCCGAATTCGCCTCTGGTACACGATTTGATAGACTTTATCCAAAAGCCGACTGACGATTTGGTGTGTGAGTAAACGTACAATCTTGTGCGGTTCGTGGGTGGTCACTTTAAAATTTCCATCCTGACCAGACTGCAAGGCTTCTCTCAAGACGCCAAAGTTCACCACTCGACTGGTGCGATAATTGAGAGTCAATCCTTTCACTTTACACTCGGTGTGCACTTCTACTTGTGGGTCTCGGTATTCATAGCCGTAATTTTTGGGACCTCCACTTGCAAAACTTAGAATCTTGTCGTCGGGATGCTCGTCCATCCAGGCTCCTAAACGGTCTCCTTCGATTTTAGGGTGACTTTGACCCAGGCGCTCGATATAGATGCAACTGTCCGTGTCAAAATACAGTACATGATCTCCTAACAGTTCTAAAGCTTCGTACAGTTTTAAGCGAGCATGGGCTGTCACGTAAGCAGCAATGATGACATTTCCAAATTCGTCGGCTTCTCCAAAGTCCAGTTCTTCTTCGTAACTGACTAAGATCAAGTCCTCACGAAGGACGTCCACGTGTTTCGTGTATTTGGTTTTGCCGTGAATCACCTGTCAAATACTCCGTCCTGGGTAAACACGGTCGTTGTGCCATTTTGTCCTACAGGCAATTTAACATCACTTTGGCAAACGATCGCCTTCCTTCGTTTTTCTCGACATGGTCTAAAGTGATGCCTTCCTGCTCCCAGTATTTGTCTTTGAATTTCTTTTGGCCTTTGGGAGTGTGGCACTAGGAAGGATAGCCGCTGGCTTCTTGTTTGAGTTTTAAAAGGGCATTCACGTAGTCTGCGAAAATGCCTTTATCAGTCTCGTCGCCTTTGTGGTATTTTTCTGTCTTGGGAAAGTGGTAAATTTCGTACACTTCTAACAGTTGGTATCCCAGATCCAGAGCTTTGAACAATTCCACGCTGAGGCGTTCCCGTCAAGGCGCGTTCTTCCTGAGTGTGCTGACAAGGTCGGTCCTGGTTGCACGTTTCGGCACAAGTACGACACAAGGGAAATATCAGTTTTCCTTGGCAATGGTGTGGTAACACTGGATGGTACAAGTTTGTGGGAGGTAAGACTTCGCACTTGATCAATCCCTCGTATTGGCGAATGTTTTCCACGTCGATATGTTGCGTCAGTAATTTTGGGTGCCCTGCGGGAAAGTGACAATATATGCACACGTACGGATACAGAGATCACACGTCCAGGTATTTGATATCTTCTCCTTTCTCCTCGTCGGCTTGGTACAGCAAACAGGTGGCATTTGTCCGTCCTCCGTACAAGCTGTCCCGCGGGTTCAGAGGGTGCACCAACTTGTAACTTTCCACGATGCGTTTAAACTCGGGATCGGTTTTCAAACGGTGATAGTACTCGTGTTCCCACAATTCTACCACTTGGTATCCTTGCTGTTCTAACTTCATGAGCCGCTGAAATGTGGCCTGGTACAAGTCTTCCATGGTCCGTTGTAAAAACTGATTTGTAGTGTCACGTTGAGGGCAACAGATGGGACATCCGTGAAATAAGCACCCGTTAAACTCGTACACGATCTTGGGTTTTTCTATGTCCCAGCCATCTACCGAATACCTTCCAATGGTTTTCTCGCCTCCTCCGTTGCGAGAGTTTTGGATCCATTTGTCTTCCTTGTCGCACAAGTAATGTAGCCAGCGTAGGGCTTTGACCGAGTATTGACGTTTGACAATATTCGTCGTTTGAGGACTTATGACAGCTAGGGTGTTCTCGGGCATGAATCGTTGGCGGTACACTAAGAAAGACGCTTTGGCAATGGTGCAGGCTTCTTTCAAATGATCGATTCCTCCGTACTCCTAGAACAGTTCTCGAAATTTTCCACAGCAACGCCGTAAAATGTCCACGTCGGAACGAGGATATTTTAACATGTCTTCCTGAAAGTCGAAGGAGTCCGAGGCGTGAGCGTGGTATCAAGCGTAAAAAGCTTCTCGTTGTCATTCCAAACGTATTAGGCATGCGACTCAAAGGCATGGCCAAGTAACTCATCGAATCTTTACACTGCACTTGTCCCACTTGCATGGAAATGATTTTGGCTCCGTTCAAAGCCACTTTAGGACGTTCAGTACTTTGTTCCGCATAGTATCTCAAAAGAAACTGTCCATCGTATCCCGAGTAATTGTGAGCCATCACCGTGGCATAGCGATGACAATCTCCATAACGTTCGATGTCTTCTTGGCTCCACGTCTCCTTGATAGGGTCTTAGATCCATTGGGCGAAATCGGCTAGCGTGTTCGGTCCCCGAAAGATTTTTTTCTCGTCCTCCAGGAATCTTGTTGCAGTGAGGGCAATGACTAAAGACAGGCTGTTGGATGCACTTCTCGCACGCTCGGTGAGCCACGCAGAAATTAGGAATGTGAATGCCAGTCTCTTGCATGCATTCGAAATCGAAAAAGATGAAATGGCCTTCCCTCTGGTCACTATCTTCTTCTTCCTCTTCTTCTTGTTTGGAATGGTATTTTTGAATGTAGCATTCGTGTTCCAAGTTCACGATTTGGCAACAAATGTGACATCGTCTCTTTCCTGGACATACGTGAGTCTTGGCACTGTTGGTACGTATGCCCTGTCCACAAGTAGTGCTTAATCTCAGGAGTTGTCAAACACTTTTCCGCTGTGAACCTTGCGTCTTCAAATGTTGTTGGTAACAGGTCGGACTGACGAACGTGCGCTGATAAGCAGGACAATGCATTCGTTCTTGTCCTTCGTCAAGACAGGGTTTAGAGGCCAAACATCCTGAGCATTTCGATCCACAATACTTGTGTTGCTTTCGATTGTTATAGCCATAGTCACATTTCTCGCAATACTAAACGTAAGACAGGAATCCAGTGATACTGGTAATGGTATCAAAATGTTTATCGTGATGATAGACGTGAATGTATTTTCCGTCTTTGAAATTTTTGCCTCGAAATAACAGAGGTCCGCGCACTTCTTGAGGGTGCACTTTCAAGGTGTAGCATGGAGCCAAGACGTCTTGCAACTTTTGCATTTTAGGAATGCCGCAGGGTCTGTCTTTGGATATACCCGCTTGTTGTAACGTGATTTGTGCTTGTCTTCGTTTTTTGGTTCGGTCCGATTGTCGAATAGTTTTCCAGGCTTTTTTCCATTCTGTCGTGTCGTTCTTGTCGGCATACGTTCGTCCCACCGCGATGGCACGGGATAAACACATCTTGAGTGTTGTTAATTTGAACGATGCTGCGCTTGATGATGCGAAGGTCGTCTACCAATAACACCTTTTTGTGTTGTCCGGTCCCTTGGGGAAGAGACACGTGGGTCATGAACAGTATTGTTTTTCCATCGGTGATGTGAAACTTGTCGCTGGATTGCTGTACGTGTTGAATCTTGTCCATGATTTTGGAAGGTGTCAATTTTGCCTGGCTGCTAATCTCGACCCAAACGGGGGATTTCAAACTGTCGTGATGAATGGAAAGTCTCAAGCAATCGTTTTCTTTGGCTTCACATTGCTGTTTCAGTGTGGTTAACAAAGAGTCCCTTACATCGGTGATGAACCCTTCTGCTTTCTCCAACGGTACGTCGGACTTGATATCTTTAAACTTCACTGTGTACGTGTAAGCCGTAGTACTAAATTTTCTAGAATAGCATTTGTTCGTCTCTCAAATGTGAAAGTACTTTTCAGGGTTTACTGGTAGTGGCAAACTTTGGTTGGGCGTAGACTCTCTGGGTCTGGATTCTGGTTCATTCATCTCATCTTCAAAGTCGCTGGTATGAATTTGAACCAAGACTTCAGCTACTGTGCGAGGCGATAAATCACGTTTCTGCTTCTTACTTTCTTCCACTTTCTTTGCGTAATGATGCGATCGTTTCGTCTTGACTGCAAAAATTCAAATGACTACATTTGAAACGCCATGGACCCCTATATATCCATGTCAAACCAATGTATATATAAAGGGCTGGTGCCTTCCCTCTCAGTATTCATTTCATTCTTAAGCTGACCATCACGATGGAAGAACCCACACAGATCGAACTTCTTATCAGAGCTTTGCGAGGTGTCATACGAAAGTTTTCTTCAGACAAGCCGACGGACTACTCCCCCTCCATTCGAGATAAAAGTCAAGATACTTGCTATATCTGTCAGAGGAAAGGGCATTGGGCGACAGAATGTCCAGACCGTCAAAAAAGCAAGACCAGTGTCAAAAGAGACAATCGTCAGGATACCTGTTATCATTGTCAAGAGAAAAGACATTGGTCTTCAGATTGCCCTAAGAAACAACAGGAGCAGGAGGAGGAGGAGGAAGAAGAAGAGGTGCCCTCTGCAAAAGAAGAACCCCGACAGGTCCAGAGAGAGAAGACAGAAAAGAAAAGAAGACGAGAGAAAGTGAGGAAGAAGAGGAGGAAAAAATGTGAAAGTGAAGAATTTCATAAAACAGAGAGAGTAAAGAAAAAAGACACAGAAGATGTCTATGAACTTTTTAAAGGTATAATGTTGTGTTGTGAATTGGATTGTAAAAATTTGTACCAGAATAGACCAGACTGAAAAACGTAAGTGTCTCTTGCTTTTGATTTTTTTAGAATAAAGGTCTACATTCACGCACTCACACACGTACATCATGGGGTTAAAACATGGGGGGTTTGAGTTTTAATTGATTGAGGCAAAATGAATACTATCTCTTTTCGAAAGAAGTGGGTGGCCCTGAAAAGGACCGTTGGGTGTTGTTTTTTTTCAAAAAACAAAGTTAGGAACTAGAAGCAATCAGGTTTAACTGCCTTAAGCTTTTGCCACGGCCAACGTCAACTTCTGGACTTGCTCCCATGGATGATTTGGTAGAATTCACTAGGGGCGGTATCCCCGGTGTACTAACAAGGTTAGACTGTTTGGCTCGGGAAGGTCTTTTTCTCCTTGGTCGTAATAAAGAAGTCTGATACATTTGTTTCAGACTCCTTAACTCTGCCAAAATGTCTAAGAGTACCGTTACCGTTTGACTTTCACTGTTCTCCTTCTCTCCTAGACATTGTTTCTTCTCTACTGCTTCTTCTTTCCGTCGTTTCCTTCTTGCCTCTTCTTCTTCTCGCTGTTGCTGTTGAAGGAGAAAAGCTTGTTCTGCTTCTTTCTGCTGTTGTAAAAATATCTCCAATTCTTCTTTCTGTCTCTGTTTAAAATCCTCGACCTGTGGTAAAGAAGGAGAAGGTGGTGAAGGAACTGGCACCGGAACAAATTCTTGCGAAGAGAGAAAATCTACTAAATCCCAATTAAAATCGACCTCTTCAGGAAGTAGCCCTGTGTTAACTTTGATAGCTGCTGATATTCCATCGCTTCTCGTCTCCACAACCGGTGCACCCCAATTCTTAGTTTCAGTCATGTTTCACAAAACAATGTTGCATCGATTCACTGCGCACACACGCTAGCGCACCTATATAGGGAATGTGATGTCACAATTTTA
>JAECUM010027431.1:0-47483 GCA_016617855.1 Megalonaias nervosa
TATATCACAGGATCGAAAAGATAAATGAGTCTCTAATGAAATCTGAATCAGTAATATCAAAAGAGAGAGCAACAATCACATATGCAATGTTATTATTTGCTCATTTTTTTCTCCATTAACTTTTGCAGTGTCAGAATCGTGCAATATTTTACGATATTGCACTCACGCGCGCTTCATATTGAACTCACGTACACGACACGTGTGCCCAATAGTGTATTAGGAAATACTTTGTAAACAAATCATGTACACTCATGTAGTGGACCCTTTATGTTTTGGTTAAATAAATTTGTTTCTGAATGAACTAAAGCAGATGTTTCATTGACTGCCACATACCAGCTGCTTTGCCACATTCCGCGTTAACTTTTTTGATACAATGTTCGGATTTAGGCTAGCGATAGACGTCAGACAGTGTCCCTACAAATAACATGCAAGTGACAAGGCATAAACTGTCTTCTTTAGTTGGTAATAAGAATGGCAAAATATATACTTACAGTTTTACACCCTGAATTTCCTGAAAATGTACTTTCTTAGTTTTGCAAATCCGAATTACATGAGCCATGTGATGGGTTCTCAAGCTTGATTACACATTTAGAAATTGTAATGTAATTTCGACTATATTCCAAGTGCAATTACATCCTCCTTGCTGCACTCAAAATGAAATAAACATGACATTCCATAGGATCTTTTTAATAATTGCAATGGAAAGACTTCATATTTTTCCCACATTATGATTTCAAACATCCAATGACAGAACAGACATACACTTGGAGATGTCAGCACTCTGCTCCTCGCTGCTGCAATCCGATGTACTTCATATAGAATTGTGACAGATAAATCCAGTCCATAATCACGAAATTTCGTAGAATCGACAAAAATTCCCAATCTATTCATTCCAGATCAAATTGAAAAGTTGTTGCAATGATCATTCATTCACAATATAACTCCAAATTTCACTTTTAAGGAGACCAAAACGCCATTTTCTTTCGAAACAAATGTCTATGGCGCGACCAAGTTCAAATTTATCTGGGCTGAGTTACGTGCGCATTCATAATGTTGTTGTGTAATGATGAATGTATGCTTGTGTATTTAGCTTGGAATATGGCATACATTCAGTTACTTTGTTTCTTGTAGTGTATTTTTGTTTATATAATTAAGTCTTAGATAGTATAAGAAAATGAGCATATAATAAAAAGGTTACTGCATTTGTATGGGAAAATATGAACTCGTTTTGTTGGATGGATATACTGCAGTCCCAAGGTCGTGTAGTATTTCCATCCAAAAAACTCGTTCATATTTTCCCATACAAATGCAGTAACCTATAAATATTTTTCTATAAAAGATAAACAACATATCAGTTTGTTTTAATTGACATTTTATACAATTCTATCTAGTGCCTTTGTATTAGGCTGTTAGGACACAATGTAACTAACTTACTAATCCCATAACTTTCTTTTATCAGTATATTCATGTTTCCGTGCACAATATCTGTTGGCATGAATGAAAATCGAGTAGAGTGCAATTATTTGTATTAAAACATATTGAACAATATTAGAGGAGGACTGAGGATCTCTATAGTTTTTATATGAAAGCGATGATTATTCATTCTCATAGAAACTTGTTGAAGTGCTTGTCCAACATATTGCATTTTACATTTTTTACATGTTATCAACTAAATCACATCAGTTGACACGCAGTTAATGTTATAACGTAGAGAAAATAGTTCTTTTGTATTGGTGCTACTAAAATAAGTACTTTCTGTGATATTTATACATTGAGAGCACCGATGTCTGTTACATATAGATGACAAAAAATATTTTTTTTTATTTTCTGTCTGTTAAGTTCTAATTAAAAATTCTTGCAATTCTTGGCCTTCTATAAGCGAGTATTGGTTTATTTATGCAAAGTATTTTTACGATGTTTTTATTTGATAAATTTAGGAAACTTCAATAATTATCAGTTATAAGGCCTATTTTAGGTAATGAAGGATTATATTGTATTGTGAAAGGAATTTTAGTTTTCTCTATTGTACATTTTGCTGAGTTTAAAACATCATGTTGATTAAGAATACGAAACTATGGTTTTAATTCATTAAATTGGATATAATTATTTTGCAAGATAAGTTTTATTATTTTACAAATATCTCCACTAGATAGTGTACTATTATTAGGACTGTCATCAAGAAAATATTTACACGCTTCAATACCATTTTTCTTATACTGCATCTAGGAGGCATGCATATCAGAATATCAGAACAAAAAATTAGCTGGAGAAATTTTTAATTTTTCCGGACAGCTAAAATTAAAAGAATCTTTTAATGATAAGGCATATAACAATTCAGATATAATTGATTCTGCAATGAACAAAGCCCGTAATATTACTCAACATGAAGCTGTTAACACAGCAAAATGTACAATAGACTGTTACGAGTCTATGCTCTTAAAATAAGGAACAGAAAAGAGTAAAATATATAAAGCTTTGTACAATTTAATAAATATCTTTATTTTCCTAGAATATAAAGTGAAAATGAGAAAACACAACGTACGGTATTGCGATTTAAATCCCCAAATAATCCAAGAATTACAGACTCAAGTCCAAATGTTTTAAAGTCCTGAACAAAATTCAGTAAAAGTCCAGAAAAATCCCCAAACTGAAGTCGATGACTATCTGTGGTAGCTTATGGAGTGCTAATGTGTCAACAGTCTTTTGTTGAATCACAGTATTATCATTCCAGGTTTGAATTCAATATAAATTTAAATAGTAGATGGCTCTATCCAAGAATTTTATCAGAGCACTTTTGTATTTCCAGAGAAAATAATCACTTGAATTAAATAATTGAAAGAAAATAAAATTCAGCCCAAACTGGTCAAAACATAATACAACTTGAAAGTGCTAGATGTTAAAGCACGAATGTCCAAGTCCTCACAATTACAAAATTATATAGATCTCTATTTGACCTCAGGTCACAAATAGAATTTTCTAAAATAGCCCAAACAACCATTACCTAATGAAAAATAACCTTCTAGAATCATCCTCATGTTTACAAAAGCAAAACCATATCCTGTAAAATTCACTTTGGAAAGTCCAAAACCCTGACCCAAATAAACATATTTACTTCTTCTATTAATAATAATTCTGATATTAAGCTCATAAACATAGAGACTAATTTAGTTATATATTAGTTGTTGACATAAAATGAAATAAAAACTAAAAAAGTCAATCAGATCAAGCAGAAATGAACTCAAGTTTGGACAAGGCCAAGTCCAGCATACAATGTTACATTACAATAGCATGTAAGGAAATATGAAATAAGTAAAGCTAGCAAACAAACAAACAAACAATTAAATTAAATATACATAACAAGAGAAAAATATAATTCCTTTCATAATACAATTTAATCTTTTATTACCTAATACAGGCCTTATAATTAATAAATATTGGAGTCTCGTAAATTTATAAAAAAAAAAAACAGCATAAAAAACTTTACAAAAATAAACCAATTCTTGCTTGTAGAAGACCCAAGAAGCTGCAAGAATTTTTAATTAGAACTAAGCAGACAGAAAATAAAAAAAGATATTTTTCGTCATCTAAATGTAACAGATATCGGTGCTCTCAAAGTACAAATATCACAAAAAGTACTTATTTTAGTAGCACCAATACAAAAGAAATATCTTCTCTGCGTTATAACTACTGATGTGATTTATTTGATAACCTGTAAAAAATATAAAATGCAATACGTTGGACAAACAATTCAACAGGTTTCTAAGAAAATGAATAATCATCGCTTTCATATAAAAAAAATTACAGAGATCCTCAGTTCTCCTCTAATATTTCAATACATTTCAATACAAATAATCACTCTCTACTTGGCTTTTCTTTCATGCCAACAGATATTGTGCACGGAGACATGAATATACTGATAAAAGGAAGTTATGGGATTCATAAGTTAGATACTTTGTATCCTAATGGCCTTAATACCAAGGCACTATATAAATTGTATGAAATATTAATTAAAAAATTGATTTGTTCTACATCCTTTATAAGAATATAATTATATATGTATAAGCAACTTGTTAAAATTATAAAAATAAAATAAGCTTAAATTAAATGACAGAGAGGATGTGTGATGTGATTATGATTTTTAACGTAGCTTTAACAATTTTTCAGTCATATCGCTACGATGCCTGCAGTGTGGCAGTTTATAGTGATGTCTAGCACTGGGGCATCACGCCGCAGACATGTAGCATGATGTCCCACCCAGTCACATTATCCTGACACCAGGCCGACCAGTCCTAACACTAACCTCTTAATGCTGAGCGCCAAGCGAGGCAGCTGTTAGTACCATTTTTGTAAGTCTTTGGTATGACTCGACCGGGGATCGAACCCACGACCTCCCGCATCCGAGGCGGACGCTCTAACCACTAGGTTATATGTGACAGAGAGGAAATAATATAAATATTAAAAAGAAATTTACAACCTGATCAAATAAGAGTACAGTTGATTACATTGATTATTAGTCTTCGGTTAGGCTGTGAATTTCTTTTTATTTATATTGTTGGAGTCTTATTTAATCGTCATAACATAAACGGTATCTTTCCCCTAGAAGAAAAAAAAAAAAAAAAACAAAAAAAAACGTAAAGAACTTAAATAAAGGTCGATTAAATATGGAATAAAATTAAGCCATAATATTTATAATTTTAATTTATTTTGTTGTTGGATGATGGGGCGGTTTTTCGAATGCGTTAATGACGTTTGTAACACCAGTAAATCATGCGCTTACCAAATATTATCCATTCCATTTATTGAAGCAACAGACTCATTCGTATGGTCCTTAGCAGAATATTTTTGCCATTTTTATTGTGTGTATTGTTTTCCATTTCGTAAGACATTTGCTTTGCAAACAGAAAATATGTTTCCTGCCATCTATATTATAGGATTATATGGCATAAATAATTTACACTACTTTTAGAATATTGTGAAATTCTGAAGTAACAGATATATAGTTAGATGCTACTAATTTTGCAAGACGAATAGACATCAATAATTATTTAGGTGAAAAGTGGAGTTAGATTTCAACCAGGATCATATGTGACGGAGTGCAATTTAAAGATGAAGCGCAATATGATTGTAAATTTATGTAGGGATCCTCCTGCTCCTCCTCTCATCATCAACGTCATCAACATCATTGTTTGACATTTAAGTATAATACATTCTTTGAAAGAAAGGTTAATCCAAAGACTGATGCTACTATTAAACCAAGTAATAGAAAGAGCGAAAAGCAACAAGTTTTGTAAATGATTGGTGCTAATCTAAATAATCGCAAAAAAATATTTATGATAAGCTTAGTAAGTTTGCCCAAACATAAAACAAACATTTCATATCCCAGAATGGTGATTTTATGTCTGGTGATTTAGTGATTAATGTGGTAGAAAAATAAACAAGTACGAAGGATTTAATGTTCTTTAGAGTCAAATTAGGTGATCATGAAGATGTTACAAAATATGATAAGACAGAGGGTCAAAGAAATAGAATTTCTAGCGACGGTCTACTAATTAATCTAGCTACAACAACTCAAGGTTGGTTTGGACTGTCCAATGACCCTATTGTTACGAGTCTAGGCTCTTAAAATAAGTAACAGAAAAGAGTGAAGACAACAAGATTTGTAAAATTTAACAAATAATTTATTTCCCTAGAATACCAAGTGAAAAATGAGAAAAAGAACTTACGGTTTTACGAATTAAATCCCCAAAAAATAATCCAAGAATTAAAAATAGAAGTCCCAGTAATAAAAAGTCTTGGATGAAACTGAGTTCGAATCCCGATGAAATCCAAAATGGAAGGCGATGACGTCTGTTGTAACCTTCAAAGTGCTGTTGTGTCAACAGTTTCTTGTTGAATCACAGAAAATATTATTCCAGTTTTGAATTCCGTATAAATTTCAATGAATATCTTTGTCCAAGAATTTTGTAGGAGCACTTACGTATTTCCAGGGAAAAGAATCACTTGAAATTCAATAAAATAAAATTTCAGCTCAAACTGGTCACAACATAACTTAACGTGTCAATTGTTTGGAGCCAGACTGAACTAACCGCTATCAAGACAACAGTTATACACTAGTTTAAGACTCAAAACAGATTCCCGGACGAGGGTCACTCTTCTAGAAAAATTCGAAGTTTGTAACAATAAACACATGTTTCATATCACGTACTCCAGTTATGGCCTTGACTTAACTTAATGATTCTTACTGTGAGAAAGAATCAAAATTTTTTTTAAAAAAAAAAGTTGTTTACCAAAATTGTCACTAACTCTGAAACAAGATCAGAAACTAAATACAATGTTTCTATTATTAGTTGCTTATCAATGAAATAAAGAAAAATAACAGTAAGGTCAAACAGAACTAAACTCAGTTCTCGACAGTATCAAATCCAGTAAACGAAGTTACATTACAATAGCATGTAATGGAATAAAACATTAGAACTAACAAACAAATAATTAAATTAAATATACATAACACTATATGTAGGCTTAATAACGATAGCAGTACGAATTATAATTAAAAAAAGCCTTTAAGATCCCATTGATAAGAACGTCATTGCCAATGAACTCTAATTATCACCCCAAGACAGGTGTAACGCGTGAAAACCGTCTAGACAGCTACGGTTATATCATCATTGTCTTGGGGTGATGGTGCCTTCCACTTATGTATTAGCAATTTAAATTTCAGATTCATAACTGATAGATACTCAGGTGTTATGTTCTGACGGGTTAATACTAAAAAAGTGACTATTCTCAAAGATTTAATGTCACAGGTTAAAAGAAGAGGCATTTTATCTATCATGTGCATACAAAGGTGAATCGAAATAAATTTTTTAATCACTATCTAGCGGATCGATAGTCCGCGAAAACAGAACGCTCAGTTCCTTTTTTATTGTCCAGAAAATTGCGGAGAGCTGCTTGTTGGTCTACATTACAAATATGCCCTTTACTTACCTGAAATACCTTGGGTAGAAAATCCTTAGATATAATTCACTTTAGATATCTTAGCCATATTTTAAAAGATGCTGATGTAGTCTGGGATGGATGTTCAGAAACATACTTTGATATTCCTACCTGAATATGGAAAATCGGAAAGCGATTTCTTAAAAATGTAAAAAGTACATTTCCCCGCGAAACAATTTCGTTCCTTCTTATAATCTTTCTGGTGATTGCAAATACTCTCTCATTCATACTAGAATCAGAAACCAATACAGCCACCTCAACAAAGATATGTAAGACAATCACCTGATAGATAATCCATTATGCAAATGTGGCGTAGAAGAAGAAATTGCATATCGTTACATATTTCAAAGGCAAAATCTAATACTTAGTCATAATGAAATGCCCTTCTCAATCTCTATAAAGACTTTTTTTTTAGCATACCTTAACATGCAACTGAGCAAAATTTTAATATTTTAAATCAGTTTCGAAAATACCAATGTTTCTTCGTTTGATTATAAACATAAAGGCTATTAATAACATCACTGTTCCTGAGACAGTGTAATGACCAACTGTTATTTTTATAGGCGCACTACATGATAAATGCAATTCCTTACAATGTTTGGTAACAGCATTGTCTACTTGCCTTGTATATCTCTCATCTATTCCCCTTATATGAAGTTTTCTTTTCCTTTAACTATCTGCACACGTAATTTCTTGTTATTTTATTTATTGTCCCTTTCACTTCTGCCACTTTTCATGTTTAATTAATTTTTATGACTGTATTTGCATGGGAAGGGCTTATCAAATGTTGTGAGAACTTGTAGCCAGACCGCTTTTGCATCATTCAGCAAATCAATTACGTTTCAACCAATAAATATCTTAAATAGTTCGAGAAATATCCTCAGACTTAAATAATCATCGATCAGTAATATTAAATTGTATGAGCAACGCAGAAAGATATAACTACATATCCTTCCATGGTCTCATAACCTGTTATTAATCATCGGTTGTGATTCAGGGCTTTTAATAAAGAAGCGATGACATACCTGTAAATGTTTCCAAATTGCTGCAATTATACTCAGAATATTGATAAACTCTGTGACACTAGCCCTTACATGTGTCTTGTGAGTACAGTTTAGCTTGTGATCTAATGTTCAGTCCAAACTCACGCAAACATATAATACGTTCTTACCATCTAAAGGAAGTCCGGTGATTATAATACTACGTTGTTGCAAACGCTCAAATCACTGAGCTCAAAGTCTAGGTCTAGCCACTTAATTATCGGTCTAGCATACTACTTTAGCTCACATAGTGAAATTCTGCAAAAATCATGATATTGAAAATTCAATAACTTTAAATTTGTGAATGCTCATGATCAAATCTATGTTTATCAGTAAAGACACAGCCTTCATGACAGTTTCTGTGTTAAGAAAACCTTATGAGTTATGAGCTGTGGCCTTTTATTTTTGCTTTGATCTACATGTGTTTTAAAATGTGTTTTCAATTCTGCACTAAAGAGTCAGCTGCTAATTTCAGTAATGAGTGTTCCAATCTCATGTCTGTAAAACGACTGAAGTTCCACAATAAAGCAATGTCTATGGTTTGTTCAGTTAAAATTAGGATAAGCTCTCAACAGATTCTTTTTGCTATAATCTTCCTTTCATTATCAACCAATTCTGGTCAACCAAACTCATATATCCTCAATTTCATCTTCACTCATTTCTAGACTGGTTCCCATTCTTCCATAGCATTAGTATCGTGAGTCCTATATCCATCCTTGGTTTATTTGACAGACCTATGGATAGTAGTAGAATGAGTAATTAAACACAGCCCTTATCTGCTTGTCAAAGATAGCATTAGTAAATATTAAATTTTATTGCAAATTTATATACACAATAGCAATGGCATTTGAAATTCTTTTAAGAAAATCAGAAAAGATGTATTCAACTAAATCTGTCTAATCAAGAATAACCTATTAACTATTGCCATTTAACTCTTTAAGATTGAAATAGTTTATGAGATTATGCAATAAATGAGTAAAATGTCAATATTACCATCTATGTGTGAATATATTACTACAGAAATGATATTTAAATCACTGAAATTACATAAATGGTAAATTGTATAGATTTTAAATATGTGATTGCATATATATTAATCAGTGTTCAAAACACTCTACCTCGCATCGTCCAATTTACACAATCTACACACTGCCTCTTCTCTTTCATGGCAACAGTTGCTATATCTGAAAGTGTTTAATATCCCATTGCAAGTAACTATTTAGGTATACAAGGGGTATTAATTTGCTTGTTATCAACAAATAGAACCATACCTTTAACTGTATAGTGAAATTAATTGTGCATGCATATGTGGATTCATTGTAGTGCTGTTCTTTTCTACAGAACTCATAGTACTAATTCAGTTCCCATAGTAAACCTATGTAAACACCATGGTATTAAAATTTCAATAATTTTAAATTTCTGAATCATCAAGATCAAACCCATATTTTTCAATATAGACACATCATTGATGACAGTTTCTGTAGAGAAAACCCGATGAGTCGTGACATTTTCTGGATCTAGATGTTTTTGAATCATGTGCTTTTAATTCTGCACCAAAGAATCACGTGCTAATTTCAGGGATGAGTTTTTGAAGCTCAAGTCTGTAAAACTACTAAAATTCCATCAATAAAACAATGTATTTGGTTTTTTCAGTTACAACTACGATAAGCCCACAAAAGATTCTTTTTACTAAAATCTTGTTTGCATGAAAGACCAATTCAGGCCAGCCAAACTCGTATATGCTCTGACCTCACTCATGTTTAGACTGGTTCCCATTCTTCCGCATCATTAGAACCGTGAGTACCAACTAAACAAGTACAGACGGGTGGATCTTACTGCTAGGGACCGTTGTAGTTTCAGAAATAAGCAACAAAATTAGCTGTGATTAGTGCATTACGAAACAGTTATAGCTTCTGTCGGCTTTAAAAAGACAGAGTCGCTTGGCAACATGTGAGATTGTGTTAATTCATATTTTGTAGTTTTCTTTTCTTTTGTAAAGTGCGTCTGTGCAGTCAGGATAACTCTTACTACTATTTAGGTCCAGCAGAGTTATCACTCTTAAATGCAATTGGGTACCCTGTTACCCTGTTATGCTGTTGTCAAGTCGACAATCTAATATTTGTTGAATTGAAAGTATATTTATATCACCAAACGTTATCACTGAGGTCTATCGAAAAACAGTTGATACTGTTATACCGATTGAAATTTAAAACCTTTACTAGTTTGATGTCAAACAAATGGACACTGACTATTTTTGGTCAAATACTGGCAGTCTTTTAACAATAAAATGTTGTTGTTGTTGTTGTTGTTGTTGTTGTAGGGCTTAATGCCATTTTTCAGCACACGATAGGCTATACATGGCGGCCAATATTATTGGTGGGGGAAGAACCCTGGAAAACCCCGGAAAGAACCACCGACCCACGAGAAGCTACTGGCAAGCTTTCTCACATATCTACATTGGCCGAAACCGAGACTCAAACCCACGCAGACAGAGGTGAGATGGCAGTGATCCGTAACGGACAGCGCTTTAGACCACTCGGCCACTCGGGGCCCCACAAGAAAATGTATGAAAACTTCAGAAAATAATACATGATGGCTATGGATGTGGGGCGTGGGCGGCTTTTGATATATATAATTTATAGCAAACTTAGTGTTGTATGGCCCGATGGATTTATTTTAGTTGAGGCAAAATAAGTTACGTAAACACAATATAGACGATTTTGGAAAATATTCACCATTTTACCTGCATCAGAGGAAACATCTTGTACAAAAAGCATCTCCCTTTTCTTGTAAGGCATGCCATCAACCACGATAGAGCACTCTGTAGTGCTCAAGGAAGGTGATTCAGTTGTTGTATATCAGTTTTTATCACAGTTTACATTCTGGTATGAGTAATGTTCATGTGTTTGTAAAAGATATTGTTTTCCTTCCCTCATTTCTTTTTATTGTCCTTCAATAATTGTTCCATTTTGTACATTTCTTTTGCCTTTAAATTATTCATGCAGTTTATTTAGATAAGTTCTTTTGCATTCTCTTTTGTAGAAATAGCAGAAATATCAACTGATAAGAGCAGGTTCTTTAAGTCAGCATTTCCCACTGAGGCTTGCTTAAGCCCGTTAATAACGCTCCGTTGACTTTCAATGAATTCCATCTATATGTGCCCAACTGTTTTTTTCTTAAATGGAATTGTTTCATATAAGGCCAATCGTTTGTGAGAGGTAGCCACTCACAGTCCTATATTGTCCTTTCCTTTAATTCAAGTCCGTCTTGTTTTCCAAACTAACACGACTACGGAAGGCTGCACGCCACATTTAAGCATTCTACAGAACATGAAATATCCATTATGCTGCAACGTTAACATGTCAGTCAACAAAACTGAATAATTCTTAAGGCCTCAACTTCATATAGAACCCTGAATTTTAAGCTCTCACTTTTATCAATAATTAATTTTTGAATAATTTAACTGAATGCAAGTTAATGCATGTTTTTATGAATTAATTATATTACTTGGAAAATATATCGCAGGAAATAAAAATAGCACACCTTTTGTATAAACGTTCAGTTATCTCCCTTACACCATATGTGACATTTCAATAGCTAAAACTCACTTTCAGTGTTTGTTTATAAAAATGCAGATTTACTGTGAAATATGAATCTTGATGCAAATGTAAGTAATGATTTCTCACAATAAAGTGTAAAATGTTTAAAAATTGATACAGTGATGCTTTTTTGTTTGGTTATTTTTAAGCCTAAGAGAAGGCCATGATTGTTAATTTCATGTGTAGGACTAATTAAAACTACATAGATCTATATAATCTAAATTATCCACCCTTTATTTCAGATACGAATTCACATTGCTACACCTGAGGTTTTGGTGCTTGTGAGGGATGCTATAGAAAAAGTGCCTTTGGACTGCCCTTGGACACATGGAGCAGGGCTTCCACATATTCATCACAGGTAAGGAGATAAATCCCTCTTCTCATTTTTCGCTCTTCTACTCTTGTCTCCTCATGTTAGATGTACACTTTCCTCCTGTTTTTAACTCCATTCGACTCGCTAGTCTTGTTCTTTATCCTTGGTAATTTTCTGTAGTTTATTACACAACTATCACTCCAAATCCAAAATAACTGCTCGAAAGCTGTGAACTACTATAATTGGTGACATATAGGCTTATTACATGAATTGTAAGGACATACACTCTCTATTTCTGTTACAAATACGGTGGCAAGGACTTGAGGGTATTGACCTCCAGTATCTGCAGTCAGTGTAAAGTGATGAAATCGTATAGTTTATGTTAATATTGCATCATGTTCACCTCTCTCTGAAGTTATTTTTTGTGCCTAATCAACAACTATAAAATTATTTATTTAAATGAATTATCCTTTTTGAAATGGGAGAGGAAGAAGCTAACCAGTACACTGACCTTTGACCTGGTTATTATATAATATGATGTGAGTTGTACCATATCATCCATGAGAAGTTTAATAAGCGCTGATATGAATAAAACACAACTCAGAGTTAAAACAATTAATTTTATCCCTCTTCCCCAATAGCTTGGTAGAAAAGTACAAGTATGAAAACAGCAGCTGAAACAGCTCAATTACATTTACAAACACGGTAATGCAAGGCAAGCATGTTCCCTCTTAATAGTGAGTTTGATAAGCGAGACGAAGTGCACTTGTTACTTGTTCAGTCCTGAGCTATATTACAGATTATTAATGCGTGGGTAGCATTGTATTAAGAAATAATAGACAAAACTAGCTGCGATCTGGGCATTAAGTAATATATGTAATTTCTGTCAGCCCCCGGCCAGAAAGTTGAGTCTCTTGGCCACATGTGAGTTTATGTTAATTCAAATCTAGATCATATTTTGTATTATTTTATGTCTTGATACGTATGATAAAAATGTATATCTTATGGCTTGAGAACTCTTGATATGGTTTAAAGTTAAATGTAATGTTTACTTGAGTGCAGCATTTTGATGCAGACGCAAACATGTCATTGATTTTGTTACTGTAAGAAGCATTGCTTTACTTGGTTAATACTTATATCACACATATTATTATAACGTGGTACAATTGAAACTTGATTTGCTATGCTTATATATATATATATATATATATATATATATATATATATAAGTATATATATATATATATATATATATATATATATATATATATATATATATATATATGAGCTAAGTGAAGTGCGGAAATATATGAAATCAAGGATCTGGACACACTTTCTTATATTAAGCCAGCAAAACTGATATGAAGAGGCAACATACGTTTTCGAAGTATTCACAAGACAGAGGATTCAGGAACTGAAAGGTTCTTTTGGGCATGAAAGACAATGATGATTTTTTGTAAATTGTTAATAAAATAATAAAATAATAAAATAAAATAGAGGCAAACAGTCATAATATAATTATATTGTTATAAAAGATATACAATTTACCAATTAAAAAAAAATAAAAAAAATGATACGATTTTATATAGTGCATTGGTATTAAGGCCATTAGGATACAAAGCATCTAATTTATGAATCCAGTAAGTTTCTTTTATCAGTCTATTAATGTCTCCATGCACAATATCTATTGGCATGAAAGAAAAATCAAGTAGAGAGTGATTACTGGTATTAAAATGTGTTGAAATATTAGAGGAAAACTGAGGATCTCTATATTTTTTATATGAAAGCGATGATTATTCATTCTCTTAGAAACTTGTTGAAGTGTTTGTCCAACTTATTGCATATTATATTTTTCACAGGTTATTAAATAAATCACATCAGTTGATACGCAGTGTTATTACGTAGAGAAAATACTTCTTTGGTATTGGTGTTACTAAAATAAGTACTTTCTGTGATATTTGTTCATTGAGAGCAGCGATGTCTGTTACATATAGATGACGAAAAATATCTTCTTTTTCAATACCATCTGTATGCGGAATGTAGGTATATAGTGATGTTACATCTAATGATACCAGGATTGAGTTATCAGATAGCTGTGGAATAGACCTCAACCTTTAAATGAAATCATTAGTATCTTTAATATATGATGGAAGTGATTTCATTAAAGGTTGTAAAACACTATCAATAAATTTGGATAGGTTTTCGGTATATGAATGAAAACCTGATATAATGGGTCGTCCTGGATAATTTAAAGGTAAATTATGGTCAGGATTTGTACGAGTTTGGGTAATATGTAGAACTGAGGTGTACGTATGTTAAGAGAGAAAGTATCAAATTCCTCATATATGGAATTATTATTTTTAGCGATCTCATTAATGCATGTTGAAATTTTCGATTTAATTTCTATTGACGGGTCTTCGTTAATATGTTTGTCGTATTTTGCCTCATTTAATTGACGTTCAACTTCTTTAACATATTCTTCTTGATTCATAATAATAATAGTGTTTGATTTATCAGCCTTTTAATCACTATACTGTCGTCATTCATTAGATTATATAAAGACTTAATTTCGTCTTAGAAATATTACTATAATATTGCTTTTGATGATTTCCATGTAATATCTCTTTTGTGATCTAGTCAATACAATAATCTAAATAGGGATCACGTCCATTAGGTGGTGTAAAAGATGATTTAATTGTGTTGAAATAACCATTCTTTTAGAATGAAAAGAATCCGATTTAATCTCTGAATTGTTGTATGCTTTATCATAAAAAATTCTTTTAATTTTATGCTTCTAGAAAAGTTAAACATTTCTTCAGCTAATTTAATTTTATTGTGATCTTTCGGTTTGGGACAAAATTTTAGTTCTTTTGCCTAACAATATATAGTCATTATCAGTTAATCTTCTACGTGAGAGGTTTAACACGGTTTCTTTACCTATCTTAATTTGTTTTCTTCGCTTTTTTCTTTCTTTCACTATCTTCTACTTTTCAATCTATAGAACCTCCTATTCTTTTGTATTGTGACGTCGTCTCTATTAGTCCTTGTAGAATCTTTACCAGGTTTGTCAATGTGTTTCTCATGGTCACTGATTCTGATTCCCCGTTTTACGGTTTCTGCGTATGTCCTCTTTGTTGGGTCCTGGGGAGTCAAGTTTTTTTCGCTGTTGTTCATCATGTTGATTCTTGTTTGACTTTACAAAATTCCTATTTATGCTGAGTCTTTGGTTTACTGATGTTTTGGGAGGTGCTATATGTGTATTAATGTTCCTTGCTGTAGTTTCTTTGGGTTTTGAATACTTCCTTTCTTGCCGTTCCTTACTCTGTTGTTGTGATGATTTGTTGCTTTTTTGCTGCTGCTTTTTCGGTTGTTTATGGATTGTATGCTGTTCTCCAGTTCTTTGGATTCTGTAGAAATGTCAGAAAAGTCATTTTCGGAGCTAAACATACAGTTGTACTTGTACGAAAAGCAACCGATAATGATGCAATATGGCGACCCGCTGGTGATGCTGGTAAAGTAATTCTGACAAAACTTTCATTATGGATGCCAGTAATGACCCCATCAATAACTGAAGAAGATCGGTTACTCTCTTTTATGAATCAAGGTGGTAAATCAGCGTTATCGTGGTTGACAATGACCACAGATGCTATCCAGAGTAATATTAATGGTTTATTTACATGGCAAATAGCTTCTCAGCAAGGTGTTTCTGCGCCGCGACATATATTTATTACATTTCAAGATGCTGCACAGGTGGATGATCAAACACGTAGTATTATGATATTTAACAATCTTGGTGTTTCCGAGGTTTCCTTAAGAATAAATGGACATCAAGAACCATCCGAGGATATTTTATTGAATTTCGATCAAAATCACGTAGCACGTGCATATCATCGTCTGATGACGTTCATGGGACATGATAAAAATATTGATACTGGTTTACAAATATCACAACTGGATTTTACAACATTATATCCGATCTATTACTTTTCTCTGGAACATTTGGATTTATACAGACAGTCAGTAGTTGATATACACTTTCGAGCTCGTGTGACACTACCAGTAGCACCAGCAGTTATTATTGCCAATTACAGGGCAATTGCTGTTATACTTAGCGATAAATCAATGTTACTTGAAGGTGTTGGTGGACGAATGAGAGTTGTTGATGCTCCAGTAGAAAATATGTAACACGTAATTAGATCATCTATGATAATTATAATGTCATATAATCACGTTAGTGTTAGTCTGACTGCTGGTCAGATTAAAAGGCTACAATCAGCATCAAAAGATAACTGCGGAATAAAAATATCGTTGAAAAAAGAGCAGATGAGCGGCTCAAATAAATTATCGTTGACCGAGCGTCAGCTCAGGCAGTTTAATGAAGCCAAAAAATCAAATAAAGGTATAAAACTTAATCTTTCTGCGGGTGCCATTAAAGACATCGCTAAGACGGGTGGTATATTTCCACCTCTTGCTGCTATACCAGCATTAATAGCCGCTGCAGCCCCAGCTGTTGTAAAAGCAGCTGCATTAGGCGCTGTTGGAACCGCTGCTGGAATGGCATTAAAGAAAGCAACGGGTCAGGGAATCATGCACGCAGAAAGCTCAAAAAAAAAAAGATCACGGGCAAAACAACACGGAAGACGTCTAAGAGCACCAAACGTACCACAGCCGGGCCGTCTAAGATTATCAGGCCCAGCATACGGTCGCGGTCTAAGATTGCCAGGGACTCCACATTCATGGTACGGAAAAGGCCTAAGATTACCAGGGACAGTTTACTAATATCTCCTATGTCCAATTTTGATTTACTCGATGCTGCTAAAAAATTAAAAATAAAAAATTTTAGAGGAGTTTTTATGCGTGATCAATTACCAAAAAAACCCAAACAATATTGAAACTGGTATCATTAATCTCGATAAAAACTCTGGTCCTGGCACACACTGGGTTGGATATGCAATTGATCCACGTGGAATTATTTATTTTGATTCGTACGGACTGGCACCACGAAAAGAATTTTTAAAATATGTTAGTAACATGCAAAGTGTTCCAATCTGGTATTCAACGCTACCAACACAAACATTAACGGATCCACCAATATGTGGTCGTGAAGTACTCACTGTACTTGATGCTGTATCAAAATCAACAGAACCACCTCACAAAGTTGTGCATGAATATACTACGTTATCACATTTAAACAGATATTAATAAATATAATGGTAGATATTTACGGAAGATCTTCTCGTGGTAAAGCTCAGCAGCAAGCTGATTTATCTAAATACGCAACTCTCGATCAACTCAGAAATGAGATTGGCGATTTATTAAACATAACCAGTGTTGATCAAAATGAAGTAGTTGTTTTTCAGGATAAAGAAGGACGATTAAAAACTAGTAATATACAACTGCCAGATGTACTCATACGAGTTCCTAATGCGGTTGTTAATAATATCGTTACTTTTACTGATCAGGGTAAAATACAAGATTCCGGTACGTCAGTCAACGATTATATTAAGAAAGCTGGTGATTCATTCACGGATCACATTATCATGAACCAAAATAAAATTACAGGTCTTGGAAATCCAACCGAAGTTGCGGACGCTGCAACAAAGAAATATGTCGACGATCAAGAATCTAAGTACGTATTAGTCAACGGCGGTATAATGCGTGCATTTCTCAATATGAATAATAATGGTATTAATAATCTCAGAACACCAAAATCTGATTTTGATGCTGCGACGAAGAAATACGTCGATGATAAAGAAATTCCTCTAAAAACAATCAATGACGAAATGACTACACTCAATGCTTCTTTTTCCAGACATGTAGAAACGTTCTTAAATTTTCGTAGAAATATAAACAAAACCATTAAAGATTTTTTTGGGGAACAACCAACCGTTGACATAAAACTAGCCGACGTTAACATGAAACTCAATGATATTGTCAGTGGAATACCTAATATTGTTCAAAAAACTAATCTGATTAAAATTCCACACGGACAAATTAAAAATATCGTGTATACAGTAGCATCAGGATTAACAACATGGTCACAGCAAAATAACACTATCAAATATACCGCAGAGGTTACTGGTGTTTATAGACTGTCTATCTTTAGCTCTGCAAAATTTAAAATTTATACTACAACATTTCCGTGGCGTCATTCAACCGATGCTTTCTCTGGAGTTGTATCTATAGTGTTAAATAAAGATGCTGAAGAAATATTTTTACTGGAAGCAGATGATCAAACAATAACCGCAACGTCTTACTGGTGGTGTTTGGAATTTGTAGCTGAAACACCACAATTAATTACTTAACGTCATTGTATAATGGATCAAAACCAAGGATCTCAGTCCTACATCGACGTTCAACGTCACAGATATAATCAAGTGTGTAAATGTCAGACTGAATTAAAAAATATAATCGACGATTATACAGTAAAAGTAAAAAAATATCGCAGACGTATGGTTGTTATTGATATAATTGTTTACTCAGTTTCCGCTATTGTTGCTGGGGCCGGATTATTATTATCAACAATAACAATGACGGCGCCTGCAGTTGTAACAATCGTCGTTTCAACTTCAACGACTATCGCAGGCATTCTTAGTATTATAGCTAAGAAGATATCCGCATGTACAAATACTAAATTACATGAGTATATAAATAAAATTACATACAGCAACAACAGCCTATTCTAAATTATCCTCGTATCTTTCTGCGTATCTCAGCGATGGTACAATATCTGATGAGGAGTTCGCAACAATAATGAAGACCTATGATGAAGCATTCAGAATCGCTGACAAAGTCACTCACAATAACCAAGGCGAATTAAATAATAACAATAATAATAATGACTGACTCAAGAGAGCTACTTCAGCAGATCGTCACTAATACAACTCCGTCAAAAACTACGATGATCTCATTAAGTTCGACCAATCCTGAGTTTAGTGTCAGTTTTCCAACATCAATTCCAGCAAAGAAAATTGCATTAGCACAATTGCGAGTTTATTATAGCTGGCCAAATATTAGATCAAAACCATTTGGTGGACTACAGCCAAATAATTCATTAGTATTCGCTAATAAGAATAAGCCTGATGGAACTCCTGATTGGCAAGTAGTTGCTATTCCAACGGGCAGTTATCAAATAGAACAGATTAATGATGAGTTCCAACGTAGAATTAAATCTATTACAGGAAAAGAATCAAAAATAGCAATTACTGTTTACGAACCAACATTATCAGCGGTTATTGAAATAAATTCCCCTGATTATTCTGTAGATATTTATCAAAGTTCGATTAGATCAGTATTAGGATGGCCTGAAGTTGAACCAGTTTATCAAGGACCACCAGAACCACAACGATCTGATTTCGTTATAGATGTTCAAAAATTTATAAAACTTCCAGAATATCGAAAAACTTACCCGTTCATTGAGATTCCGGATGCTTATCGTGGTTATAAAACTGATAATCATTTTATAGATTTCGCTCAAGGTAAAGGTACAACAAGAATAGCAACAATTAATGTTGAAGAAATTAACTAAAAATCAAAACCAGTTAAATCTGAACATGGACGTGTACTTAATGATCTAAGAAATTTATTTTCCAGCATCAGCACTTCCTACAACGATGACTTAAAAAATCAAATAATTGAAGTAATACAACATTTGAATCAAGTTGCATCAGACTTAGAATATGTAAATAAGGCTATCGTTGACAGAGAAAAAACATAACAAACGTACCGGCAGATAGATTTCTTAATGATTACATAGTTAATGAAGACGGTCCTATTCAGCGTGAAAGTTATAAACGTTTATTTAAAACAGTGTTTCTTAAATTTTATAAAATTACAGAAGAACAGCTACCAACATTTGTAATTCCGGGATTTAACTCTGAAGAGCTAAAGAAATCAGTTAATGATCTTATTGATGAACATTTTAAAAGAATATGTGATTCATGGAAAAAAATTAATACCTACACCAACCATTCTTAAATATAATAATGATCCACATGGTGGAGGCCGCCATATCTCACCTGGTATTGTTAATATAACATCAACGATCGCGGTCAATCTAGTATGTGACGTAATTGATGACAGCTATCAAGTAGATCTTTCAAAGTCTAACCAGGCCCAACAAGGATATATATTACATACATTTACACCTCAAGCGCCGCCCGGGTGGTTAATTGTATCTGAGCCAATTAATCCAGTTTATCTACGTGTACATAATTCATTATTGTCAAGAATAAATTTCAAACTTACTGACCAGACAGGATACATTTTGGATTTAAGAGGGGAATCATTGCATATTAATTTGTATATACGCTCATAGAACGTCTGAGTAAATAATCAGGGGGAAAAAATAATCTGATTCTGAAATAATATATTTTTTTTACTGATTTTTCATAATCTGATGAGTAAATATATGAAATAGTTAGAAATTTCTTTATCTGATAGGTAGATAGGTACTCTGATTAATGAAATGGTTACAAATTTCTTTATCTGATAGGTAAATAGGTCCTCTGATTAATGAAATGGTTACAAATTTCTTTATCTGATGGGCTAAATGGTACTATTGTTAATGAAATGGTCATAAATTTCTTTATCTGATGGGCAGTTTGCTAAAATCTGAATAATAATCAATTCCTATGATTAAAGCAATTGTATATATAATGAAGCGAGATAGCTCTGTCCCCTCTCTCTGCAGAGTAAATTAAACAATTATTTCCCTTACTACTACGTTCGATTTACAGACAACGAATATATCTTGTTTTTCGTTAGTTATTTAGTGATTTATTTGTTCTCCGTTAGCAATTAGTTGTTAGTAAAGCATCAATTTGCAACAGAGAGTGATATTGATGCATCTTAACCTTAAATTCACGTCGGTTTATACGAGTGCGTAAAGTTATTTTTAGCTCTAACACATGTATTTTGACCTTAACGAACGATAACTCATACAGAAAATGTAATGTGCGATTATTTTATACAGTATATTTTATGAATTATGTTTGTAAATTAAGTAAATCTACGCTACAGTTCTACAATAATTGTGATTTCATTCAGTATATTGGTCGTACGTAATTTGCCTGCTTATTCAGTGTTGGGTTAACTATATAATAATTTTAAAACGTCTATATGTATGAATCGGAAAATGGCTCAGTGGTATAGTGTTGGGACTATGATACTGACGACCGTGGTTCGATTCCTGTGGCTGACGAGTGTCGACAGTATTCGGAACGATGCCATTTTATATATAAGGTTAGGGAGCGAAGCTTAGCTCCAACGAATTCAATAACCCCTCATCACGTTAAACAACGTGGTGAGTGCGTTTTGCACTTACCCCGGGGTTTGATTTGGTGGGGGAGGTTATTGAATTCGCAATGCTATGCAAAAGCTCCCTAAAATAATCAGTAGCATGCCTGAGCTCTCTACCCCCACCAAGGAAACATTCAGAAAGAATGCTAGCCAATAGAAACAGAACATGAGGTGCCAATAACGGTCATAAGAAAGACATCATCATGCAAAAAAAGGACTCCATGAAAGGCACAAAGGCTATCAAGGCCCAGTGACGGGTAACCGCTTAGGATGCTACTTTTGATATTTTTAATAATAATAATAATAATAATAATAATAATAATAATAATAATAATAATAAAAATTATATAAAGACCAAGTCAGTCAAAAGGCCAAACGTCAAGGTCAAGGTCAAAGGCAAGTAAAGTTAAAAACTTGAATATCAATTATTTTTTATTTTAAAGAAATAATTATTATATAATGAACCAAGTAAATATTAATGATATTATTTCTGCTATTAAAAAATTAAAACATAACAGAATAAATCTCTCTGATAATCTCGATCCTGAAAAAATATTATGCGATTATGAAATATTAAGACAACGAAAATTTGAAAATAAATACACATTACCATCCAATTACAAATTCGTAAAATCAATTTATCAGTCTATGTTAGAATCCTTGGCAATGGTAAATGACAAACAGGTAAAACTGTTTGAGCCTCTTGCACGTTCGATCGAAAATATCAGATCCGAACTATCTCGTGAATACGAAAGAAAAAAGATTGTGGACAATCGTGTAATGCAGTTGAGAAAGATTATGTTATTTGATTCTGTCAATGACACTGAGAGTGACACTGAGAGCAGCGACGGTGAAGGTACCCCTGGCAAAATTGATAGAGTCGAACTATATACAATATAAAAAAAAATATTTATTTGTTAGGAAGACAGAGTTAGATATATTCAAATATAATCAGCTGATCATATTTTATTGAATATGCAGATCTAGTAATACTATTTGCGACAAATTGTACCGAACTTGGTACAATATTAAAATATCTAGCAGCTGCATTAATTGAGGGAAAAGTTATTTCTTGACCTGTTTCTGTATTTATAGATTTAATAGCTCTCTTTTTAAATAATTTACACCTTCCTGTATTTCCTGCCTTACAATTCTGACTCTGTGCAACAATTCGTAAATTTTCTAGAGAATTATCTTTCTGGTCTGAATTTATGTGATCAACTACAAATCCATCTTTAATGACACCATAGAAACATTCGTAGATGAACCTATGTGAGTGATATCTTTTTTCCAATATTAAATCTAAAATAACCAGCATTATCAACAGTGCCGACTGGTTTTTTCAATCTGCCGTTTCTGATCACACCGTCTTGTGATGCTTCATAATTTTTTATTATAGGGTGCGCCACAAATTCGTTTTGAGTCTGATTTGTCTGAGTCATTTTATATATAAATATTATTTGTTTAAATCGTTATTTTGAGAATCTGGCCAAATAATCTTCTGCTGATTTTACAGGAGATTCGCCCGACGTTTTCTTATCGTAATATCGTTTTAATTCCCTGTATTTTTTCCGCCGCATTTTAAACACAGCTGAGTTTTTCCTCTTACTCCGACACCGCATTGAATACATGGTATTGGTCCCAGACTCTCATTTTTGATGCTTTGCGCATGATTTCCGCAGCATTTGTTCACGCACGATTTATTACAAGGAGAAGTATGTCCAATTTTAAGCCAAGCACATTTGTTCTTTGTTTCAAGCATTATTATATATCAAAATTTTAATTTAAATACTTGTGTTAATTATATGAACGAATTATCGGCAATTGAACCTAAAAGAGCCAGATTTGATCTAGACAGATTGTCAGAATATAAATTTAGTATTTCTATGCAGGATCTGGCATTAACGGATGTGAAAATAACCGAACGTATCCGTGAAGCAAAGAATGAATTTCGTAATAATGGTGCTGCTCATGTATGGTCAACATTCAGAGTCGGAAATGTTACTAATATGATGAATGACGAACGAGGAAAAGCAATCATTAATCACCTTGATGATCAAAAATATTTTATTTCAATAAAATTTATTGTAAATAAAGAAGAAGATACTTGGATTATTCGTGACAAGCGTGATCCAGTCCGCATACAGTCAGGAAATAATATTGTTCTTTTGAGTAATAAATCTAAACCCGGAATACTAACCGGTGTTGACAAACGGTATTATGAACGAGCATATCCAGTTACTGCGGTTGTATATGCAATATATCCGCTGAATAATAAACCTGACGTTGGGGATCTCAAACCGATGAGACTGTCAGGGTCAAGAATAAACTGTGTAGCTGAACGAGTTACAGAACATTTCATAAATGCGATACGTGGTAATGGTCTGACAGATTTAAGGCGTAAAAAAATAAATACATGGGCAGAATCAGTTAAAGATACCGGAGCATCTATTAAAGATGTTGCTGATCTAGAAAAGAAATTAAGATTTCCAATAACAGTAAAGACGTTAACAGGAGATGTTTTATATAAACCGAAATACATAAAAAATGGAGCTCCGATAGATATTATTGATCATAATTCGCTTGCGTGGACCTCAGCAGTAACAATATTTCCACGAGACAGAACGGTTAAATTTTATGATGGTCATATATTTGATTTTATCAAAAATATCAGTAAAAGTGACCCTGTATCTGTTTGGTTATTTCAAAGTTCAGAATATGGTGATCGTGATATTTACCGTATAGAATCTCTTGATGTAGAAATGGAACATCTTGCGCTGAAATATACTTCTGACGATGTCAAAGTTAGACAATTATTAAATAATTGTTTTACTGTTCCATCTGTAGCGGCTCATTTTGCTCAGGAGAAAAATTTATGGAAACCAACACGATCGGAATTTCTTGAAGATATCCATAAAAGCTGCGTAGAATATGGACACGGAGGATTGTGGAATACTAAATATAAGTATAATGACGTTATCTCAGTTGATATGGTAGCGTGTTATCCTGGAAGTTTTCTTGGATACGGAGAATGTTCTGAATACTTTAAGAGATTCGGACATCCATCACACGAGATGACCAGAATTGCGATAAACGGACATTTACCAGATTTTGACTTAACCGGATTTGCTCATGTAGAATCATTTGAGTTTGCAGAAAATCTCCATCCGATTACTTATGCTTGGTTTGGAAGACATTTTTTAGAAAAATGTTGGGTTCCAATAGTACTATTGCGATATATGCTTGATGCTGGAATTTTAATATCGTTGAGGGTAAATGAAGCAATTATATCGTATAGTCCACAGAAGCAAGTTTGGTTACCAGAACCGGATAGATTTAATATCGATGATGCCAGGAAAGAATTTCCTGATCTTAATGAAGATGACATTAATAATATACGTAAATGCAGGGACGAGCATGATGAAAAACTTGCAAAAGATCTTGGTAGAAAGATAATTGGTAAATTTACTCAAGGAGGAGCATATGATCATAAAAGACACTGTACAAGATTGATTATGGACGATGCTGAACTCGATTTTATAATCGCTGATACAACGAAAAAAAACAACAAAAACACATTTATAAGCCGATGTAATGCTTATTTATCAGACGGAACCAAACTAGGTACAATTGTAAGCTATATTGATGGTGACTCACAACAATTTACTCATTTAAGATCATCGATGTTGGCATATGTTTCTATAAATCGTCTGTCTATGATAAATAGATTTCCTCGTGACGCTGTCAGAGTCGCCACGGATTCGTTTTATATAAATAAAAAATATACAGATTTGTTAAAACCGCTACTTGGTAATGGTGAATGGGTATCATGGAGAATAAAACAAGAAAATATACTTAGTTATTCTGAATCTGCCGACGTTGAAATTAAGGAAATATATTACAAAAATAATAATTAAGTATCAAAGTCATCTGAACCATCTGTATATGATCCTGTGGCTAGACATAAGATTGTTTATCTTAACGGATGCAGTGGTTCAGGTAAAACAACGCGTGTGATTAAATTATTCATGAATAATAATTCCGATATAATTGTTTTGACACCTACACATAAATTAGCCAGGGAAATAAAGGAACGAGGAGTAAAATCATGTACATATCATAGTTTCTTCAGATGGTGTGGAGACACATGGACTCCTGAACAAATGGGTGAGAAATATATACCTAAATATATTATATTGGACGAGGTAGACACGGTGTCTTTAGAAATATTAAAAACATTTCTTGATTGGTTATTGACAAAGAATACTGCTGTAATAATGTGTGGTGATCATGGTCAACCACCACCCTTTATTGGACAGTCACCACATGAATGGCTGAAGAATAACGTAGATTATTATGAAGAAATAAATGATGACCATAGAGCTATTGATGAACCGCTGAAGGAGTTTAAAAGGTTAATCAGACTACAGCCAGATAAAATACAATGTGAAATAATGCGAGGAGTAATTCCAGAGACTACAATGAATGATTTTCTGAGTTTATGGAATCCCGCTGATTTAATAGTTGCAAGTAGAAAGATAGTTCGTGATGAACTACAGGAGAAGTTATTTCTGTTACATGAAGAAAAGTTTTCAAATCTACCTGTACCATTATATTATCGCCCAGCAGATACTCGACGACAGATTATTGATGTTGAAATTCCTGGTGGTGGAATACAGAATCTTGTCTTGAATGATATTGTTTTAGTCGATATTAATGTTGTTGAGAATGCACTGAGCATGAATAAATCACCGTGGACGTTAGGATACGCTATAACGATTCATTCGTCACAGGGGTTAACTATTTCTGATATAAATATCTGGATTATAGATGATCGGATCGAATGGTCAAATTTAGTTTATCTCGCAGTTTCTCGAGTCAGAAGAATATATCAACTACATAGGGTTATTATGAATTTTACAGAAAATAATAATCAAACTGTTAGTAATGACGTAATAAGAAAAAAACTATCTGGTTATAAGCAATGTGACAAAAAAAATAATCGTGACTTTGATATTGATACTGAATTTATTATAATACTAAAACAACTACAGAATAATCATTGTGCAAGCTGTAACTGTAGTATGTTATGGCAATATTCGAATAATAATCCAAGACAATTTACCGTAGACAGAATTAATAGTGATTTTGGTCATACACGTAATAATGTGATGCTGACATGTCTTGAATGCAATCGACGTAGAGGTGCTAGTTTACATAAGTGAAGGTGGTGGTAACTGTGTGTCTTCAGGGATTACTTGTAATTGTTCACGTACAAATCCACGTTGAGGAGCTGTAGAATCCAGTCTGTAGATTGGAGGTCTACCAGTGGATCTTACCACGCTAGAAATTGTATGTGTAGTCACGCTCCAGATAGGATCAGTTGCTCTTTTTTTACCACCTTCAAGTTCACCAGGTTCATATAAATATCTTACAGTTATATTACCTAATACTGGTTGAGAGGAAGATTCACGGCGTTGTATTTGTATATATTTTTTTTGTAATCGCATTAGAAGGTTTCATGGAAGTTGAACGAGTAATTTCATTATTTAACGCAGCTATCACACCTGGTAATCTTGCAACCCATTCACGAGATCTCTCACTGGACTTAAAGTCAGTAGATATTTCCTTTGCATATTGGTATCCAAATAACCGCTCAGCAAGTGTTCGATTAAATCGTTCAATGATTGCCTGATCACGATGAATTTCAGTATGTCCTCGTCTGATTTTAACGTTATGTTTATTCATCAACGATAATACTGCACCAAGAAATTCTTTGCCAGGATCAACTTGTAATAGCTGTGGCTATCGTAGACCACTACGTTGATAAATTCGCTCAAACACAGATGCAACTTCAGATGCTGTTTTTGCTGATAATGGTTCAGCTTCTTTATATCTACTTGCAACGTCAACAACAGTCAATGCGTATTTGTACGTGCGTGATTGACGTCTACCAATTTTAATGGTGTCATGTGGTAAAAATAAAATATCTGCTTGATGAACATCATTAGGGACGCTGACATCAAAATGTACGTACTGAATTTTTTTAGGTGGTGGTAGATAAATTTGCCATATTGCCTGTCGTTCTAACCACGCTGCAGCAACAGAACGTGAAACTTCTGCTGCTTCAGATAATTTAGTAATCGCTGATCTGCCTCTCCAATATCCTCTTGGGCTATAATAAACAGACTCCATTATAATAGTTATATAATTAATTACCAGCCCCTAACATTATTTTACCTTTCATGGCAGTTTTTACTAGAAAACTAGCGAGTTTTTCTCTGACAGATTTATTAGGTATAGAATTTAACGCATGAATTAATTTTACATCTGCGAGATGCCGTTGTTGTAAATCTTTTCTTTTATACGCAACGTCATGAACATGACACGCTTGATCAATCTTATTTATTGGATACTCTCCTGATCTTGGTTGATCTTGATCATCAAGTCGGATATCAAGTCGAGTTCCAGGACCACAATAATTATATCCATGAAGTTGTTTCTCACCGGGGTATTTAGCCCATGGAGTTCCTGGTAATTTCCTTAATGAAGCGGCGATATCTCCACCTGTCTTTGTTCCTGATTTAGTCATGGAGACAAATTTGTATTTCTTCGTGCCACATTTTACACATTTGCCTGTCAGAGCACGTCGTTTATTCTTCGTTGTTATCGTTGTTAATTCAGCAGTGGGTGTAGATGCTCAACATCGAACACAATATAGACTCATATTATTTACTATATGGATATAATTGACTTTTCAGCGACACGAAAACAGGAACCAGTAAAACATCATCCAGCATTACCAAATTCTATCAGAATGATTATAACAGGTCCATCTGGATCAGGTAAAACACAACTATTATTAAATTTAATAATGAGATGGTTGAGATGGAGTAAACTGTATTTAGTAGCACCAACTGCAGATGATCAACAATGCTACGATGTAATCAGGGATTTTAATGAGAAAGCGAAATTAATTAATGAAGAAGGTGAAGATAATGATATTATTGATTTTATAACAGATATTAATGAAGCACCGTCCATAGATGACCTAGATAGATTTATTAATAATTTAGTAGTATATGACGACGTGATGATGGATAAACAAACAAATCAAGCTACGATATTTTCCAAAGGTAGACACAAAAATACAGACGTTATATACGTCACTCAACGATACGTACATATACCGAAGGTGATCAGAGACAACTGCAATATTTTAGCTGTATTTAA
Source organism: Megalonaias nervosa (assembly GCA_016617855.1). Classification (NCBI taxonomy): domain Eukaryota; kingdom Metazoa; phylum Mollusca; class Bivalvia; order Unionida; family Unionidae; genus Megalonaias; species Megalonaias nervosa. The sequence goes on from JAECUM010027431.1 coordinate 28,482, forward strand.
TGGAGTAGATAAGTACACACAGAAATATATCTATTATAACTGGTGTTCAGGATATATGGACCCGATCAAATTCAAAAACTTTTTTGCTCAAGCACAAGCTATCCCATTTGGATTTATAACGATAAATTTACACGATTCGAGATCTAGATATCGTATAGGTTTAGATAAAATCTTTGGTTAATTAACACGACGAGTAACACAAAAAAGATAAAAATATTTTAACACAAACGAATTAAACTCAAACAGAATAAATATAATGGAGAAAGAAATTGTCGCATACAGGGAATCTTCTAGAAAAATTAAAAACAAAATTTTACAAACAACTTGTATATAAAATCACTTTTGATGATGAACGATGGCATGAAAGCGGATTAGATAAGTTAGCGGTTAGCTCTTTTACAGAAACGGATTCAACTTAATTTATAGCAGCAGGCATGGTGAACGACTAAAACTGAGTGACCAACGAGTAAACTAAACGCACTATAAAAATAGAAACAAAATGTCAAAAATGAAATAACAAAAATGAGCTAACCCGAACGATTTATTATCCGTTTTGGAAATAATATCGGTTAGAAGGTTCGGTTTAGAGTTATTGACCTTATTTTTCAGCCTTCGTAGGAACCTTTATTTTGTGAAAATTAGGTCAGGAACCAATTTGTAGGGTTCACCATCCCTGCTGCTCAAGCGGTTAGATAGATACAAGGCAGAAATGGATACTTAATCTGGGCAAAGGAAAGAAGGAATAAATGTGGTATCAAAGGCAATTATAATGTCACTCTCTCTGCAGGTGGAGATAATTTTATTAATAGGAATAAATAAAATAAAATAAAATCATATAAACTGTCATGAGAATACATTAATCAAAACAAAGATATGTATATCGAAAAAATCGTTATTCAAAATTTGTCGGTATTGAATCAAGTTTCTGGTTATTGTATGCTCTAAAAGGACCACACAAACAGATACGTATACACACAGCAGAAAAACAAACGGTTAGATGGAAATAAAGGAAGCAGAGAGAGAGAGAGAGAGAGAGAGAGAGAGAGAGAGAGAGAGAGAGAGAGAGAAGAAACAATGTAATACCGAACACATACCCATTTGGAATTTTGTCGCTGTTTACTTGTGTGGCGTACAGTAATGATGCTGAGAGAACGACAAGTCACTGCTTGCCATGAACCATGATTTTGTTTTTCTGTTTTTTTTTCTTTTTGCCAGAAAATAATTCCTCTTATGGACGATTTTGGGCTTACCGGTCGTGGTAAAGTGTCTTATTTTCCTCCCTAAGAATCCAAATCACTATCCGAGAATACATTAGGCAGTAAAGCTAATAAAATAGACGTCTGCACAATACAGATTATATTAAACCTTTGAGTGCTTAGCAGAAATTGTCAAAACGGAAATAGATACATATCGGCTGACGCTGTTAATTATATACGCCTATCTTACGCAATATCAGCTGTTGTTGCTGATTGTTTGAGATAATTATTATTAATACATTTTCCCTACTGGTAAAATACCATCACCACTACTACCATCAGATCACAGACTTCTGATAATGACCGCGAGTTTGATTCCCGTCATTGCCTTGTCTGAAGAAAAATCAGTTAATTTTTATTGTTTCGTTTCATTCGGAGCTCGTCCTTCCCAAATGTCCTACAATATTTGTTGACGAGACGTAAAAGACCATTCTTTCATTCAATATTACAGTTAATAACACTGTCAAATTATTTATGTAAAGGAAGTCAAATTTGTATTCTGACTTTCTATTTCTTATACCATTTGAAGAAATATTTCTGTAATGTTTGCATTCCAAGATTCTGTACAAAATTATTAAAAATTACCATCTGCAGCCTTTCTTATCTAACGAAGGTCGAATGAAAATGAAAAATCACACCTGTATCTTATTCTGTGAAGGGTATTTGCATATCAATGATAGCTATTTGATTTCAGTGATTCACATTTAAAATATATTGAATTGGAGATATATAACCGGAAACATCTTCTGAATTACCAGTAGCACAGGACAAAGCACTGTTTATGTCGATTGATAGGATGTGCCTTATTAATAAATGAACTAGTTGGAAGATCGCTGAACAATAATATGGGAATTCTCTTATTTATATCGAGCGATCATATAATCAATTATAGAACAATTGGAGGACCATTTTGGAAATGAATGCTTGCTAAAATGACGTTCAGTGCTAATGATTGAATATTTTTCATTTCCATACAAATGGTAGTTTTAATTACAGTCCTTGACTTTCTTCCCAAGAACAAAATGAAGTAATCATCTCAGTACCACAATCGATAGTGTAACTATTAGTCACATGAGGCCTATTTCGATAGTGTAACTATTGGTCATATGAGGCATATTTCGATAGTGTAACTATTGGTCATATGAGGCATATTTCGATAGTGTAACTATTGGTCACATGAGGCATATTTCGATAGTGTAACTATTGGTCACATGAGGCATATTTCGATAGTGTAACTATTAGTCATATGAGGCATATTTCGATAGTGTAACTATTAGTCATATGAGGCATATTTCGATAGTGTAACTATTAGTCACATGAGGCATATTTCTATAGTGTAACTATTAGTCACATGAGGTATATTTCGATAGTGTAACTATTAGTCATATGAGGCATATTTCGATAGTGTAACCATTAGTCACATGAGGCATATTTCGATAGTGTAACTTTTAGTCACATGAGGCATATTTCGATAGTGTAACTATTGGTCACATGAGGCATATTTCGATAGTGTAACTATTAGTCACATGAGGCATATTTCGATAGTGTAACTATTAGTCACATGAGGCATATTTCTATAGTGTAACTATTAGTCACATGAGGCATAGTGTAACTATTAGTCATATGAGGCATATTTCGATAGTGTAACTATTAGTCATATGAGGCATATTTCGGTTCCGGCAAGAGACGTATATCAAGTTGATTTTCATTACACAATTAGTTAAAACGTTAGGATAGATTTCTTTTGCATACTTCTTAATATCTTTAATTTTATAAAGGACATTTTTTAAAACTTTGTTACTAACATAGTGTCATAGTGATCTCTAATTGTCGACTGTATAATGGCTTCATCTTCGTTGTTATCCATAAGAACCGCATCTAAGTTGCTCTCATAAACAAATATCCAGTATTTTCGAGGCATATCGTTTCTAATACCCAAATATGTGTTACTTTTAAAGATAAATATTATTGCCATCGCCTACCAAGCTGATTCTCTCTTCGTCAAACATCGATTAAAAAATATCATGGAGGTTTTTGATGTAGATATTGGTATCCCATACTGAAAGATTTATACGCAGAGGACAATAATTGAGCCAGGCAAAAGCTGGTCTAGCCATCTTATTTTTCTCGATGTTTACGATAGATGTGCATTTTTGTTTCAAGCTTAGTTTAGAAAACCATTATTTCCATCTCTATACCATATGTTCCAGGATACGACATATGCAGTTCACTGAAATTTGTACTTTATTGGCCGTAATTCTGTTGTTTCGAGTACGTCCTTATTGTATCATTTTTCTCATGAAATAGGACCATCTCACTGACTTGCACATAAAATGACTGGACACCAAGCAACAGGTAGCTGAATATTATATGAAACCAATTTCCTTTGCTCCTCATAGACTATGTCTTTGTTAAACGAAAGAATATCTTTATCACGCTATGCAAAGTTTTACTTGTGACAATTTTTCACTTTCATTCCAAAGATCTATGCTTTTTTCTTTTGCCACTCTTTGTCAACGATGTTTCCAAATATTGTATTAACCATATCCTTATGTAAATAGTGTACGTTATTTGTGCGCTTTAATTCAAAATATCTCACTGACTGACCTTTTTCCGAGGCAAGCGATATTTAAACTTTCTCCCAAATTCGTCTGTTTCTCTCTTTTGTTTTCATGCTTATTGTCTTCTTCCTCCAGTTTGTGTTAAGTTTCAGTTGATTTCTTCTTGTAAGCTTTCAGTCTATTACAATTAAAGTTGCCCACGAGTTCTAGTACACGGTATGACAGTCTTTTCAGTTATGCTTCGACAATATATGATCCAGTCAACAAAACACTGAATTTTCCTAATTTTTCTGGTCTCGTTGTCTTGTATTGTGTCGCATTACTCCACTTTCTTCCTTTGGTATCCTGGCAATGCTTCTGCACAATACGTATATTTTCGGCAGCTCATTTGCGTGAGAGACACAAATTCAGAAATGACAACACTTTCGCTTGCATCAGTATCTGTAAGGGCATGTCTTTCCGACGATGGCACATCAAGCTCGAAAGATAACTTCGCCTTTCTTCCATACATCTTTGCAGGGATATTTCTTTGTAGAGTTATGTTCCACAGTTCTGTAAGCAAATAAAGAATATGGAAGCTTTGAATTCCAGTCATTGATTGTTTTGTTCACGAGAGGGGCCAGCATGGCATAAAGGCCTGCGATTAAATATTTTTGGAGGCCTCTGTTAGCCGGTGGTATGGGTATGCAATGTAATGCTCTATACCCATTTGGCTGCAAAACAACTGTTTAACTTTTTTTGCAACGGTGTTCCCCTTGGTCTGTAAAAACTACCGCAGTGTTTCCGTGGTTATACACGTACTTTATTAAGCAATTTCAAACGATCTGCGCATTGTTCACCCGGATTGCTTCAGTATCCACCCATTTGGTAAGATACTATGTAATCATAAATATGTATCGATTTTCTGCAATCAAAAAGCAAACGGCAGGCAATTAGGTTTTCCAATTTGGACATTCTCATACATCAGAGGTTTTAAATACCGGCGTAGGTTTCTAACACCATCGTGTTAATGCGTAAAAGGTATTAAAGTACAACTAACACCAGCATGTTAATGCGTAAAAGGTGTTAAAGTACAATGACAAATCTTCTAGTAATTAAGAAACATGAAGTACATGTTAAATATCATTAATTGCACACGAATCTTGTAAATTCAAACTGTTGTCCTGAATTCGTAGTTACATACCAGCTGTTGATCTCATCATTAAGCGGTTTAGTGGCGTGGTGTGGTGTGAGGGCAATGAAAAGCTTACGATCATCAGTACAAATTCTTATTTACGATTGATGATCGGATGCTAAAGAAGACACCATTTTACGAAATTCGATGTCTCATCATAAGAAGATCATATACATTAATTTACAACGAAATTCAGTCAGCCATTTATAAAAACTTGTTCAAAGATTCTTTTTTTCTAATCATTGCGATAAGTTTAGATATATAGTCACAATCAGCTGAATAAATCTGCAAAATATTAATGTGAATATCTGACAAGCAGGTTCGTAGGATTTGTGACTGGAAGAAATCGTCGAAAGCAACACGGACGACGAACAAAAATTTGTCACAATATCTAACGAGATTTTTTGACTCATGTGAGCTAATACCTTCTTTCAAGGCAAAAGTGCCATTAACGGAAGACGATACAGTCGAATTGTTGCAGCAATATGCTCAAACATTTAATATACATTTCTCTTGTCAATATTGCAGTATTTTCATTCGTTTAATTTTTCTTAGTATAATCGCAAGACGTTACTTAGTCAGTTCATGTTGAATATAATAAATTCATGCGCGTGTGAATGAAACCTTCCTTGTGAATTTTTTAGCGATTTATAAGAGCGTATTGTAATTGTAATAAAACTGGGGCATGTGCTATTTTCATTAACGTCTCCATTTGTAGCTTTGTTAGATTTCATTGGTTATTTGTGGATTATATTGTCGGTGATGGGAAGATATTTCTCAACTCGAGTAATCAAACCAAATTCTAGAAGAAGACATAATATAGTGTGTTTAATTTTTGTTAATGATTTTATATTCTAAGGGTCATTTTCTAAACAAAGTCGCATAGTTTCACGATTTTGGGTTGCGCTTTAAGATAATGTTTGATAAACGTGTTTAAACAGCATTTTGTCTTTAAAGGCTTCTTGAGCTGATACTGATGACGAATTTGATGGGAAAATGACCTTCATCCCGGTTCTCTTGTTCTGTGTTGTAGTTTTTATATAAACATTGTTTACATTTGAGTTACTCATCCTTATCATAAACAGCTTTAGTGAAATCAGTCTTTTTGTTGTGTTTAAGTATTATTTGAGAAGATGTATTCATTTCAATTATTCATTTTAATTGCAAACAGCGCATTGACTGTAGGATAAAATCAGTGTTCTGGGATTTTTGTGAATTCATTTAAACACATTCTAGATTATATCACTGTGATAAATCAAGATTTTTAGCACCTCGCAAAAGTCCAGGCTAGTAGTACATCGGCACATTCAAGATTAGACTACATTCGTAACACCAATGGAACTAATTTAGAATACTCTATGATTTTGGACTTGTGATAGAACATTTAAGACTATTTAGGATTTAATTCATAATTTTATAAAATTTTCACTTTGTATTATATGGAAATAAATTAATTATTGATTTTTTTACAAAACGTGTTGGTTTTCGTGTTTTTTCTTCTTAGTTTAAGATAATAGAGTCGAAACAGGTATATGTGTTCAGTAACTTGAAATAGGTATTGCTTTTTGTATGTTAACTGGTAGTACTAATGTCCGCTCAAAAAAGGGTTACGAATAATTGATACAAATATGAAACAAGAGACAAACCATGCAAGTGTGAAATTCTAGTGTCGCGATGCGTGGTCATTAGGTGTGTAAAGAAAAACAATACACATTATTTGCACATGACTATTGGCTTGCGGTCCTCGGAAATAAGGGAAGCGTTCCCTATCCATCCACGCTCACACCGCAGTTTTATTCGTTGGGTACGAGACCACTTGGGTGTAGCAACATATATCGACTACTCTGTTAGGTATCCAAATAAAAAGAACATTGCACCAGAAAACGAACACAATTTTGTGGGGTACATTTTCAACAATAAATAAACCAAACCGGTTTAGTTTTCGACCATGAAATAGTAGCCTGTCACAGACTGTAAATGACAAGATTTACGCTATATTTGTGTTAATAGTAGCTAAAAAAAAGGGTTTCTTTTAAACGTCCAACGATGACCATCACCCTTTATGAGAATGGTGACTTTCGCATAGGTAGCGGATGTTTTCTTGGCTTTTTGCAATGGCAATATCCTGTCTGACATTCTGAGTTGATGTCCTTCAGTAGAATATTTCGCTCATTTTCTTCGTGGTGAAATAAAATCAAGTATTCACAGTATCTGATTTTGTTGTTTGTTTCCATTGCAGCTGCCGTTCGTTCAATATTATAATCTATTATGTAATTTTACAAAAGCGTTTGTACCTTCCTTGCAAATCAGGAGAAAACAGCCTGATATGAACAGACACGAACCAAATAAAATGTCCATTGTTATGTTTTTGTTTCTAGGTCTTTCATTGTAGATATTCAGACTGTTTTGTTTTATGTTGATGAAAATCCTGTTTTGATCTTTGAAACCATATTGCCATTAAGCATCCGAACATCGGTAAATGAAAACATATAATGTGCATCGAGCCATGTATGTTAAATTGCCAGCAACAGCTCACGAAAGCCTATGTTATCAATCCATAATTTTTAGCTGGTGCTTTTCATAGCTTTTAAATGGGGATATAAATATATATGAACGTAATTTTTGAGTTTAAACAATTGGAATCGTGAAGATAACCCCAACAAAAACATACCAACCTGGGTATATTTTCATTTCGCTTTATAGTTAATGACGATGTTGATTCAGTATATATTTGGAGTAAATACACATTTACACACAATCATCATTGAGAACAGGAACATAAACATAATAATACTATGTAATAACAAATAAATACATATATAAATAAAACAGACTGTACATTGAAATTCGTTTTTACTGGACCACGTAGGGGACCCAGAGCTATGGTCGGTGAACACATGTGTATCCTAATATATGTAATGATCAATGTTTTGCAATGGAATTTGGCGGTCTCTTGAAAGATGTTCATTGTTTCTAAAATTAGTGAAACATTTACACTATATATATATATATATATATATATATATATATATATATATAATACAAATAATACTATCATAGAGGTTAGAGAATTTTAAATTTGTACTCTACGGAGATTCGAACCCAGGTCCGCGGATAAACGGCAACCATCGCCTTGCCTGCACGCACCAGCCCATATTCCGTCACGACTAAGCACGCATCACAAAAATGATGTCGCTGAATCGGTGTTATATGCACTCGTGAGTAGCAGACACACTCGCATGACGACCCGATAAGTAATTCTCATCTATCGACACAGTCGTTCCGGATTCCTATGAAAGAAATCAAGGTATACAGGCTTAATTATATAGAATTATTAATATACACCAGACAGAACGGAAAGTGATATCCCTGGATTCTATAGAAGAATGCTTGATAATAGTAGGCAGAAGTAATAATACTATCATACAGGTTAGAGAATTTTTAATTCGTACACTACGAAGATTCGAACCCAGGTCCGCAGGTAAACGGCACCCATCGCCTTGCCTGCACGCACCAGACCATATTCCGTCATGACTAATTACGCATCACAAAAATGATGGGGCTGAATCGGTGTTATATGCACTCGTGCGTAGCAGACACACTCGCATGACGACCTGATAAATAATTCTCATCTATCTACACAGTCGTTCCGGATTCCTATGAAAGAAATAGGTGGGGTCTCAATAGTTTTCAACATGAGACACATGGACAAAATGTCTCCACACCATTGGCACAAGAGTAAATCCCATATTACATATATGATATACTTGGGTAGAATGATGACACATACCAATTAACAGATGGCAACATTATTTTGTGTATGTAATTGAAAAAGCTCTCCCACCCATACCACTACTGTCCCCTAACAAACAAAGTACGTCTCGCGCCACTTGATATCAAAACTAATCAAAACCACCATGTTTCATCAGTATCCTCGTAAATCTTTGAGAGGACGCAGCGTAATGAAACGAACGACAATATCACTGTTGCAATTTTAAAAAGCGCCGGAATAAAATCATACCATCTTGGATGTGTTTCGGCGCAGTAATTTGTAGAACAATCAAACATATTGTTTGCCAGAAAATTCTTTGCACTGACGTAACCAAAACTGTTTTCGAATCAACTGGTATTTCTTTATTTTTTAACATCTTCTTTGACACCTATGCTTCTCTAATATCATCGTCCAAATATGAAAATTATTGAAAGTACGTGCCATTTTACATCCGTCAACTACATGTACTTTCATCGGCACTAAAACAATACATTGATCCCAAAAAGCCCTTCATCCAACTTGGAATTACGGTTATCTAACGTTTGTGTGATTTTTCATAAAATGATCATGTGAGCGCTAGACTTAAGCTACATTTCTCCCCCCCCCCCCACTGTCTGTTATGATTTTGACTAGAACGGCCATAAACACTACGTTTCTACTACATGTATTTTAAATTCAACGTACCAACACAAAATCAGAGACCGATTAGAACAGGATAATCCGAGGAAGGCGTGCTATGATTGGCTGAAACGTTCAATACTGATGTTAATCTTAGGAATAAATAGTTTTCAGTTAAGTATCCCTTGTATGAAAAAGTAAGACGTAATATAGAAAGCATAATAAAAGACGCATTTATAATCTGACTAGTAAACAAGGCCATGTCCATTTGATTGAGTTTTCAGCAGTCCAACCAATCAGGAAAGAGATCAAACTGGTTTTTCAAGACCTCATGCCCATAAGTCAAATTGCATGATATTTACCTGGGTTAAAAATACAGCTCACATCCTTGAAACTACGTACTGTTTTTAATAATGACCTCATTTTAGAGTGCAGACTCAAAATCATAAAGGGGGCCCCGAGTGGCCGAGTGGTCTAAAGCGCTCTCCGTTACGGATCACTGCCATCTCACCTTTGTCTGCGTGGGTTCGAGTCTAGGATTCGGCGAATGTGGATATGTGAGAAAGCTTGCCAGTAGCTTCTCGTGGGTCGGTGGTTCTTTCCGGAGATTTCCCGGTTTCTTCCTCCACCATTAATACTGGCCGCCATGTATAGCCTATCGTGTGCTGAAAAATGGCGTTAAGCCCAACAACAACAACAACAACAACAAAATCATAAATAATATTGGCATTTAGTATATTAATTAATAAATGACCCTTACAAACCATAATCATGAAAATGTACAGGCATAATTTAGATCTACATAACACTTGTTTCCCTTGGATTTTATGATACTACTTCTAATTGAAGTATGGTATAGTGTTTGGAGATGGAAAACATTCGTCACACAAACTCACTTATTTTCATAAAATTAAGAGTGCAATGAGTGGAAAGGGCCTTTTATTTCAAGAGACACATACATATTCACTAGATGATCGCACATATTTTCCAAGACGGGCGTAAGAATAATATAAGGAGATAATATTTTCCTCCAATGTAAACACATAATTTCTAAGAGTAAAAGTCAGTTGTGCAAAGACAAAAATCCACTCGTTCAATGACCATACACACATAATAATAACAAGGTGTTCACCAGAATCATGAACACATTACTATTTATCCGTATCCAGCCGTCGTCAAGGCGAGCTCATTTACATTTGTAACCCGTTTACGTTTGTAGAGTTCAATTATGTTTGTAAGACTCATTAACGTTTGTTTGACCCATTTACGTTTGTATAACTGATCTACGTTTGTATAACTCATTTTATTTTTGCATAGCTCTTTTACATCTTGTATGACTCATAACAGCTGCCTCGCTTTGCGCTCAGCATTAAAAGGTTAGTGTTAGGACTGGTCGGCCTGGTGTCAGGATAATGTGACTGGGTGGGACAACATGCTACATGTATGCGGCATGATGTCCCAGTCCTAGACATCACTATAAACTGTCATACTGCAGACATCGTAGCGACATGACTGAAAAATTGTTAAAGCTACGTTAAAAATCCAAATCACACACACAAATCCGTACATAGCGTACGTGATAATCGGCATGTAATGTTTCTACGCCGCTCGGAGGAAGTGATCACGTGACCCCATCCGGGGATCTGTTTTGCGTTTTACTTAGGCTTAAAAAGCACGTTATCATAGTGCTTTTACCAGTCTTTCTTTTAACCTTTGGAGCTCAAAGGTGTTTTTGTTGTGACCAGTTTGAGTTGAATTTTTCTATTTTTTGGAATTAATAATTTATTTTCTCTGGAAACTAATCGTGCTCACCAGAATTCTTGGACAAAAACATTTATTGAAAATTATTCGGAATTCTAAACTGGAATATTATTCTCGGGGATTCAACAAGGAACTGTTGACACGACAACACAAAGCAGGTTATAGAAGACAGCATCACCTTCCATCTTGGAATTGCATCGGGATTCGAACTGTGATTCAGTTAGAACTTTTTATTAATAGGACTTATAATTTTTAATTTTTGGATTAATTTTGGATTAGATTCATAAACTGCAAGTCCTTTTTCTTATTTTTACCTTGCTTTTCTAGGAAAATAAATTATTTTGTTAAATTTTACAAAACTTGTTTGATTCACTCTTTTCTTTGTTACTTTTGTACGAGCCTAGACACGTAGCAAAGAAAATTGGGGTCTCGTCCTTGGAATATATGAATTTTGGCTAAATAATTTCAGAAAATTGTTTTTTGAAATTTAAATTCCCGTAGTTTTCAGAATTTCTTAAATCCCAAGTATTATTTCACATTTTGTTTGAAATCTTTAGTGAAATCAACAGGCTTTTTCACAATGTCATCAAAAGTGGAGATCTTTCTTTCAAATCCTAACCAAGAGCAGTTAGATTGTTTGAAAAAAGGTGAATTGCTTGAACTTGCCAGAAAACATATGATCTTTCTGAGGCAAAAGCTTCTTTAACGAAGCAAGAAATAAAAAACATTTTGATCCAGTATTTGGTAGAAAAGAATGTTTTGGATAAAAGTGTTTTGGTTTCGATCAGTAAGTCTGCATCAGACTCTGACATAAAAGTAAAGGAATTAAAATTAAAATACAAGATGGAATTGGAGTTAAGAAAACTTGAACTTCAGAAAGAGGAGAGAGAGAACAAATGCAGTTGAAATTGGAGAAAGAGAATGAGGAAATCCAACTTCAGAAAGATTAGAAACATATGCAGTTACAATTTGAGAAAGAGGAGTGAGAGAGACAGAAAGAGGAGAAATAGATACAAATGCAATTAGATAAGGAAGAGAGAGAGAGAAAGACAAATGCAGTTACAGAAAGAACAATTGCAGTTACAGAAAGAAAAAGAACAAATGCAATTAGATAAGAGAGAGAGAGAGAGAGAGAGAGAGAGAGAGAGAGAGAGAGAGAGAGAGATGCAAATGCAAATGCAAAGAGAGAAGGAAGAGAGGGAATATCAATTTAGAGTAAAAGAAATAGAGCTGGCAAGTGAAGTGCATGTTCCCACTTCACATACAAATTCAAATTTTGATCTTACTAAGAATATTAGGTTAGTGCCCCCTTTCAGAGAAAAAGAAGTAGACAAATATTTACCTCGTTTTGAAAAGGTTGCTGAAAATTTGAAATAGTCATTGGAGCATTGGACTCAATTATTACAGTGTGTACTTATTGGTAAGCTAGTGATATTTACCATTCACTGTCAGTTCAGCAAAGTGCTGACTATGATCTGGTTAAAGAATGCATCTTAAAGGGTTATGAGCTAGTCCCTGATGCTTATCGGCAAAAATTCAGAAACTATACAAAAGAAGCTGGAGAAACTCATGTCGAATTTGCAAGAGAAAAAGAGCAGTTATTTGATGGATAGTGCTTAGCCAAGAAAGTTGATCAAGATTATGAAAGTCTCAAACAACTTGTATTACTTGAAGAGTTCAGTAACTGTGTCCATAGTGACATTAAGACCTATCTTGACGAGCATAAGATCGAAAGCTTGGAAAATGCTGCTCGTGCTGCTGACGAGTATTTTTTAACTCATAAAGTTCCTGTTGTAGGCAAATCTTTCACTCAGCAGTCTTATGGTAAAAAAGTATTTCAGCCTAATACGAGCCCTTCTAAAACTCAATCTGGCACAACCTTTCAAAATCAAGCTTCTGACAAGCTTGATCCAAAATCCTTGTCTCTTCCTACGTGTACCTATTGCAAGAAGAAAGGACACGTTATTTCTGATTGCTTCAAATTGAAAAATAAGCATCAGAATCAAGACAGACCTATTCCAAATGCTCTTATTTCTAAGAGGGCAAGGTCACGGTCATGTATTGAAGGCAATGCATTTCTTGGGTCTAATAAACCCGTCTGATTTTATTGCGGATAATTATGAACCATTCATGTCTAAGGGTTCTATGTCACTCTTGGGTGATTTAGCCAATCCTATCCCTATTAAAATTTTAAGGACGCCGGAGCTTCTCAGTCTTTTATTATCAGGTTCATTGCCTTTTTCTGAGAAGTCTTCTTCTAATGAGAGTGTTCTTATTCAGGGAGTAGAGTGCGGCTTTGTTCCTCTCTATTGTGTAAATTTGTAATCAGACTTAGTTTCAGGACCTGTGACAGTAGGAATAGTGTCTTCTTTCCCCGTTCAGTACATTCATTTATTACTAGGAAACGACCTAGCTGGAGATGAGGTTGTGGTTAATCCTCTTGTAACTGACAAGCCTTCTTTGGATCAGAAAGAAGATCCTATTGAAAAAGAATTCCCTGATTTATACCCAGCTTGTGCAGTTACTAGAGCTAGGGCAAAGAATGCTCTTGAGAATGATATTGATAAGGAAAGTATTCCTTTAGCTGACACATGTAATGGTCAGGCTTTTGATGAAGTCACTTTTACTCCTTGCTCAGATCAATCAAAAGGTAGTGATCACAGTGATCCCCTTTTAACTACTCATTCTCTTTTTTTCGTCGAACAGGAAAAAGATCATGAGATCTCCTGTTTGTTTCAGAGGGCCATTAGTGAAACTGAAGCCACTGACGTACTTTGTTATTTCATTCAAAATGGAAATCTTATGAGACAATGAAGACCTCCCGAGGTACCTGCTTGTGACGAGTGGACAGTGAACTATCAAATAGTATTTCCAAAATCTTACAGACAGGAAATTCTTAGTTTGGGCCATGAAACTCCTTTGGCTGGTAATTTAGGGATTAATAAGACTTACACAAGATCTTGAATCAATTTTATTGGCCAAAAATCAAAAGTGATGTTTGTAAATACTGTAGATTTGGTCATACTTGTCAAATGGTAGGAAAACCCAATCAGAAGATACCTAAGGCTCATCTGCAACCTATTCCTGCATTTGACGAACCATTTAGCAGAATAATTGTAGATTGTGTTGGTCCCTTACCTAAGATCAAGCCAGGCAACCAATACTTGTTGACCATTATGTGTGCGTCAACAATATTCCCGGAGGCAATTCCTTTGAGGAATATAAAAACTAAAACAATAGTTAAAGGTTTGATGAAGTCTTTTTATACTAAATTTGGCCTTCCCAAATCTGTCCAATCTGAGATCAAGGGTCAAATTTTATGTCTGGAATGTTCCAGCAAATTATGCTTGAATTTGCCATCCAGCAATTCAAGTCAAAACTGAAATTATGGTTTGACAGAGCTTCAATGGAGAGAAATTTTGAGTCTTGTAATAGAGTTCTTTCTCTCTTGCTCATCCTTCAAAATGTTCTTCAGGTTAGGTATTACGGCCCTTACAAAGTAAAGAAGAAAATGAATGAGTTACGTTATAATAATAATACTCTGATCTAAATAAATTATAGGAGTACCAGTATATTGAGAGAGATAGCCAGGTAAATCATGCAATTAATTTAGTTGTACCTGTCGCACTCTGCGAGGATTTAAGTGAGTGAATTCAATCAGACTCTACTGATTTTGGAGTGACAAATCTTCGGAATTCAGAAATTATGAATTATCTGGACCAGAAACTTTCACATTTTCAACATTAAGAAATGTATAAACTTAAACAGTTAAAATTTGAATATGAGAACTTATTTCCAGATGTTCCTACAAGAACAATCAAATTTTTCATGACGTCAAAACTGCAAATTCTAAACCTCTGAAACAAGACCCATATAGGATGAACTCTCTCAAACAGGAATACTCGAAAAAGAAATTCAGTATTTACTGGAGAATGATTTCATAGAGCCCAGTAAAAGTGATTGGAGTTCACCATGTATACTTGTTCCGAAACCAGATAAAACTTTCCGTATGTGCACTGAGTAGGTGAGTAGTGTGACTAAAACAGATTTATTTCCATTACCAAGAATCGATGACTGTATTGATAAAATTGGAAATGCCAAGTATGTCACCAAATCTGACCTTCTGAAAGGGTTTTGGCAAATTCCACTAACTGGAAGGGCAAAGGAAATTTTGGCATTTGTGACTCCAGATGGACTTTATCAATATAAAGTGATGCCGTTTGGGATGACGGTTACGCCAAGTACCTTTCAACGTTTAATGAATATGATTACCTCTAGTCTAGATAATTGTGATGCTTACATCGATGATGTCATCATCTACAACGACGCCTGGAAAGAACATCTAGCAACAATTCGGAAATTCTTTGACAGACTCACTGATGCAAATTTGACAATGAATTTATCCAAAAGTGAGTTCTGCCGTGCTTGTTTAACATGTCTAGGAGATATAGTGGGACATGGACAAGTTAAACCTATAGATGCTAAGGTCAAGGCTATCTCTGAATTCCCTGTGCCTGTCAGTAAAAAGCAGGTGATGCAATTTTTAGGTATGGCCAGATACTATCGAAAATTTTGTTTCTATTTTTCTAATATTGCTGAACCCCTGACAAATTTATTGAGCAAGAAAAACAAGTTTCTTTGGACTGAAAAAAGACAGGATGCTTTTGATAGGTTAAAAGCCATACTTAAAAGTTCACCAGTTCTTACAACTCCAAATTTCAGTCAAGCTTTTAAACTATCTGTTGATACAAGTGATGTTGTGGTTGGAATAGTATTGATTCAAGAAGATAGAAATTGTGTTGATCATCCAGTGTGCTATTTTTCGAAGAAATTAAAGCACCAAAGGAACTATTCAACATTCGAGAAGGAATGTTTGACTTTGATATTGGCATTACAACATGTTGAAGTTTACGTTAGTTCAGCTCCTTCTCCTAGTATTGTGTTTAGCAATCACAACCCCCTTACTTTCATTGACAAGATGAAAAATAAAAATCAAAGATTATTAAAGTGGAGTTTGTTGTTACAGGAATATAATATTGACATCAGGCACATCAAAGGAAAAGACAATTTAATAGCAGATGCACTTTCCCGTTTATAGAAATCTTATTTCATGTACACTTTGTATAATTCATAAGAGTTCTTCTTACGTAATTCTTTTTACCTCATTATAATTAATCTATGGCAAAAAGAAAGCTTTATTATATAAATCTTTCTTTTTCTTTATGGGGGAAGTGTTATGTAGATGTAATTTAATTACTTGTGTGTTAGTTTTAAATTTTATTTTTATTTTTATTTATTTTTATTTCATTACATGTTATTGTAATGATAACTTTATTCCATGGATTTGACATTTTTCTAGAAACTTCAGTTTAGTTCTGTTTGACATGATAAACAAGCAGTAGTTGAAACATTGTAGCTAACTGGTGACCTTGTTTCAGAAATCAGACTGAGTTTGTGGTAAACAACTTTTTATTTTTTTATTCAATCTTATAGTAAGATTCGTTCAGTAGAATCAAATCCGTTCATAGCGTACGTGATAATCGGCATGTAATGTTTCTATGCCGCTCGGAGGAAGTGATCACGTGACCCCATCCGGGGATCCGTTTTGCGTTTTATTTAGGTTTAAAATTCATATTATCATAGTGCTTCTACCAGTCTTTCTTTTAACCTTTGGAGCTCAAAGGTGTTTTTGTTGTGACCAGTTTAAGTTGAATTTTTCTATTTTTCGGAATGAATAATTTATTTTCCCTGGAAACTAATCGTGCTCATCAGAATTCTTGGACAAAGACATTTATTGAAAATTATTCGGAATTCTAAACTGGAATATTATTCTCGGGGATTCAACAAGGAACTGTTGACACGACAACACAAAGCAGGTTGTTGAAGACGCCCTCGCCTTCCATCTTGGAATTTCATCGGGATTCGAACTGTGATTCAGTTAGAACGTTTTATTAATAGGACTTATATTTTTTAAATATGTCTTTTGACGTATCAAATCGTAACGGATAAAGTGGCCACCAAACTGGAGTCCCATAAATCTACAAAATGCAACAGTCTTGATTGTAATCATGAGCATGATAACTCTGCGATGTTATATTATCTCTTGGGCATCAGTAGCTGCACATGTATGGCACACGTTTGTAATGAAATGTCCCGAATACCGAGCCAAAGTGCGACGGTTGAATGTTGAAAATGGATCCTATTTGAGAACGAGGCTGTTGCAGTTTTTCTGTGGTCTAATATCTCAGATATGCTATGTACATTTATGGAAATTCGTAACCAGTCTAATATCTCAGATATGCTATGTACATTTATGGAAATTCGTAACCAGTCTAATATCTCAGATATGCTATGTACATTTATGGAAATTCGTAACCAGTCTCAAGATACTAAAGAAGAGAGGTAATCGCCGATAACATCTCGATACAGAATCATGTCTCAGTCGCTGGAAATCACATTGCATCTTGCGTTATTTTATTATTTGATTTCTTGTTTTGGTAATGGAACCCGATCGCACATTTTCGTTCTAATAGATATTACCTAAGTGGCTTGTTTGTAGTGATATAATTAATCATTCTGGTAGGCGGAAGAGGTTAAGTAACTGGATGTATTTCAATATCCTAATCTGTTTATGGATATGGAATTTGTAATCAGTCCACTTCTGGACTATTCTGGTTAATGATTTAATCAGATGGTTGTTTTAATGATTCCTGCATAATATCAAACAGTGACTAAATTGCAGAGATAGGTTGTGGTGCGTTGGAATGTCCTGAGAGAGTTAGTCATGAATATTTATCTCTATCCATCAAAACCTCTCAACTAAATTTAGTACCATATTCTGTGCCAGTCTACTCCCTGCATAACAACTCATAGCACCACCTTGTAAAAAATATTTTTGCCTATGACGATAACATAATACGTTATTACCTTTTTATCCTTTTTTACGGGTAATTGATCCCCAAATATATTTCCAGTGTGTCACGATTAGCCTTTATGGCACTTTAGTTGAGTAGGTTATACAGATTGGTATGTATATTTAATTTAATTGTTTGTTTGTTAGCTTTAATATTTTTTAAAATTTCATGGCATGCTATTGTAATATAACATTGTATGCTGGACTTGACCTTGTCCAAAATTAAGTTCATTTCTGCATGACCTGATTGACCTTTTTATTTTTTTAATTTCATTTTATGTCAACAACTAATATATAGCTAAATTATTCTATATGTTTATGGGTTTGCTATCAGGATCATTATTCATAGAAGAGTAAATATGTTTTTTGGGGTCAGGGTTTTGGCCATTGCCAAGTGAATTTTACAGGTTATGATTTTGATTTTGTAAACATCAGGATAATTCCGGAAGGTTATTTTCCATTAGGTAATGTTAATCTTAGAAAGTACTAGTTGTGACCTGGAGTCAAGTAGAGAACTATATATTCATTTAATTGTAAGGACCTGATCATTCGTGCTTTAAGTATTAGCACAATCAAATTGTATTATATCTTGTGACCAGCAATTTTGGTCTGGAATCTTTTTTGTTCAAATTATTGATATCAAGTGATTATTCTCTCTAGAAATACAAAAGTGCACTCATAAAATTTTTGAATAGAGACATTTACTGGCATTTATACTGAGTTCAAACCTGGAATTATATTTCTGTTACTCAGCAAGAGACTGTTGACACATCAATACTTTAATAGCTACCACATACTCGTCATCGACTTTAGTTTTGGGATATTTTCTGGACTTTTACTGACTTTCATTCAGGACTTTAAATTACTGGGACTTGTGTCTTTAATACTTTGATTATTTTGGGATTTAATTAGTAATATCGTAAGTTCTTTTTCACATTTTCACTTGT
>JAECUM010027432.1:0-19890 GCA_016617855.1 Megalonaias nervosa
GTGTGTTCTTTTCCGGAACCTGGCAGTCAAGATGACTCAGCACCACCAGGAATGAATGAGCTGGGCCGTTATCTGACAGCATTAAAGCACAAGTCATAGGCGTTATGAAAGCGTTCAATACTGACTACTTCAGCAACGGGTATCAGTTTTTAGAGTTTAATTATACATAGCTATAAATGTCGACTAATCACTTCATTTCGATTATCGTACATCCATATTCCTATGCAGCTTATTATATACACTAATACACACCCCAATAAATACATATGGCATATCAATGTTAATATACGTTGTCATTTTTGGACCAGGTATAACCTAAAAGTGTGATCCAGTACAAACCGGATTGAATGTCACCCATTCTGATATCAAAATGAAGGCCCCGCATGTTGAAGAAAATTTCGTACTACCCGATATTGTTGCAATTAGACCCAACGTGCTCTCTTCTGAACCCAGTTTAGTAACTGGCCACCATTGTAAAAGTCCACGACGATCAATAATTTTCGTCTAGAAGTTTTCTGCTGACAATTAAAGTGCAGAGCAATCAATGATCAGTATTAAATAGTCGTTGGTTGAACTATATTAATAATAAGTTTTAGAACAACAATTAATAGTTTAGTTGACTAAATGACATGACCACACTGGCAGACACTTTTAGTGTCAATGCAAATTCTAACAGTTACATTTTTGATTGCCACGTTCTCAACCAAAAGGTGGCGATTCACGTGCAATTAGTGTTGTCCATAACCATTCTTACAAACCTGTGAGAGCTGTACAAAGAACTCTGGTCGTTACTGAAGTTCGTAACATAGATATATAAGCAGCTTGTAGGAAGGACGGTTTACTCCTCAACAGCGTTGCAGCAGTATAGTCATGATATGCTTATTTTATTTCTTTTTTTTTAGATACAGCGAAAGGCCAGTAAGTAACATAGCAAGCAGTCAGACTGTAGAGTCGATCGCTGTTGATCCAGATCCATTCATGCATTCTAATTCAATATAGTTCGTTTCAAACGATACGATGTAAACGACTGTCGGACTTCACATTTGTTTGTTCTGGTTCCGTTGTTGATTGATTTAAGGATAATAATTTTTAATATAACCAGGCTTCTAAATGTACAGGATTGCGATTAAAAGTAGCATTCAACAAACTGTTTATAGTACATTTAGAAACAAGCTATAGCTTTTATAGCGTAGAAATGACCCTCAATTACCCGAATAGTGTTGTTATAATCGATCGGAATCGCTCAGTCATTTCCATCATTTCGTTACATCAATCTATATGTTTGTTGGTTTGCCGCTGGCGAAGAGTGCCCGATAGGTTACGACAGCAAAGGCTGAAAATATTCCGATTGTGACTGTGTCACCTTCCGCCATATTGTCCCAAGTCAACGAAAATGGTTCAGCATGTAGTTTTCAATGACGACAAATTATATCTGAGGATTCTTTTTCGATTTGACAGAAAAGATCGACGGTGTTCAGATTGTTATTAAAATATATCTTGAATTTTTAGCAACGTGATCTGTACAATACCTCATTCATACACCACATACGCAATCCAGCACCTACTCTTAGATTCCAATCCAAACAACGCGTTAAAAAATTGACTTCAGTGCGTTTGGTGACGCTTCCAATCAGACGGGGACGGACGCGTGGCGACACATTAAATACCTGCTGTTTATCATTGTGGCACAGTATGAGTACCATGCCTATGGAAGAAACAGCGAACACAATGTATTAAGGTGTGATAGTGCGATGTCTACGACTACTAATGCAGCTGTAGCCAGTGTTCTTCTTCAAGAACAGGATGACTGCAATTTAGTTTTGACTGATTACCTGTCGTCTGGACAAAACCGTTTGCCTGTGATGGTTGTTCTTCCTTTATCTCCTTCTCCATCGTTAATAGTGGTAGATGATTTGCAACGATAGAAAGAAACAGGAGTGTTTATTCAACATCAGCAAGAAAAGGAAAGAAGAAGAGGAAAACTTTGAATTGTGAAGAACAAAGAGAAGGGAGTGAAAAAACAAAACGTTTTGTGTTCTACAAGACATTTTGGTGGAGTTAAATTATCTGCGACAAATGTGTTAGACGTCTTTAGCTCAACAGAAGATAAAGAGGCCTTCAAATGTCAAGCTTTCTCAACCTTCCATCTCTATATCCACTCTCACCACCACTGAGATGTCAGCTGTAGCAGCAGTAACTACTCCCACTAACAAGTCAGCAAAATCAACTAGAGGAGTATGACATGACCACAGAAAGGGACTGAAACAGTTGCAGCTGATAATGCCAAGTCCATTAGATTTATTTTTCCAAAAATGCACACCATTTTAGAGCCACCTATATCTCTTAGAAAAGATACAAACTACTAAATGATTGCAAAGCAAAGTAAAGCTTAAATCCCTTTCCCCAAGATTTGATGCTGTGTGTGTATGAGTGGTGTTTCAGGATCTTATTATATTTGTTTTAAAGATCAAGACAACGAGACACGTTTCCTTTGATATATTCTCTTTAGAATCAGAATCACAATTATTTATCTGTTTTCTGTCACTGTCCATCTCGTTTTTGAAGTTCTTTAGAGGAATTGGTCCTTTGTCTTGACTGTCTGTGTTGACGGGAATGGGTTCTTCTGAGTCTGAAGAAGCCCCCTCCTCCTGTTTTCCTGTTCGTTCTGGGGTTTTTTCGTTGGACACTCTAAAGACGAATATCGTTTATCTAGACACAGATCACAGATATCTTTACCTTTGTCTCTATTTTTCTCCTGCTTTTCCTTTGCTTTGACGCTGTGGACAGTCTGAAGTCTAATGTCTTTTCTCTTGACAGATATATCCAGTATTTTCCTCTTATCTGTACTTTTATTTGAAGTATAATTTCGCATGGCTCTCTACTATTCTCTGAACCTACTCAAATCAAATTTTATAATCAAGATGAAACAATAACGCTTTGCTGAGAAGAAACCATAAGAAGAAAACAAAGAGGCGAGTTAGACCATGTACATGCCAGTGATTTCAAAGATTACATGAGTAATCCTGAACCTACACCATCAACTTCTGCCACAAGACTATGAGATTCCAGGTCCGCCAAGAAAGAAAGTTGTTTGGTAGCTCCAAAAGATTAGTATCACATTCGAGAGAAGTAAAAACTGACTTTCAGAAAATTTAGAAACACAGCTTACACATACAAGATGAAAAAAATCATTAAGAGTTCACATCCTAAGTGCCGCCAGATAATCAGTTGATTTTATTTCTGACTTGAGGGATTCCTTGTTAAAGACATTAAAACGACAATGTCAAGCTAAATGGCACAATCGTTTGAGACTTTCCATTACATGCGACAGGCTGACGTCTCCTGTCTGGATCGAGTTTATTACACCGGCAGAATTAACACCGTCAAAAGTGATTGACAAAATTCAGCACGTCTAAGAGTCCAATGGAAAGTTCAACATGACCGACGGAAAAGTCACTCTTCACATGACCCATGTTACAGATCCTACAGGTAGTGGACCATACAGATTTTTTTATTGGTGGATGATATTAGGAGTACCGAACGAAGTATCATCCAAATTAACAGCTCAAAAGACCAGATATACTTAGGTCATGCCATCGTCGTGGGGCGAACGTAACCACACAATGGACAACATCATGGGAGATCATTCAAAATCGAACAGAATCAGACAACGAAGAGAAGTAGGATTTATTTTGCAACATGCAGGATATCCAAAGAAACCATGTGTGTGGCATTTCTGAAATTCAAAGACTTTAAGATGTGTTGGCTCATTATTTAGGTTGAAAATATAGCCTCAAGTCGTTCGCGGAGCAATCGTATTTCGAGGACACAATTGCCAAAGTTTTGTTAAATTATTTGTGGAAAGCACATGAAACGTGTGAGAAACCTCTGTAAAAATATTGTTTTTGGTCAATTATTAAGGAGCAACAGCGTTAGCACCTCCCGACGCGTTTCACAAGGTCATCACTACTTAATGTTAAAAATTATATTTCATCTTGAAACGTTTAGGAGATCGAGACATTAAATTTGACACAGAGTTGTATATATATCTCCAAGTTAGCTATTACCCAAACATCGAAGGGACCGATTAGGTTCATGTACGGACGGAGACACTACTGGTAATTTTGCTAGCGATGGCCCATAATATTGTGGATGACAATACAAAGACCGACATGGAGAAAATCATATCAAATGCAAATTCAAAGGACTGACATTCAACTAATGATCGAGTCAGGCTGTCAACTTTGATGTCTTGATCGAAGCACAACAGTCCAGACATGATCAAAACTTCCGCGTCAAAACATTAAATCCACACAAAATTGTACGTTTAAAAAACCACCAAATAGTCTATCAAACTGTGTATCAGAACACTCTACCATACTGACACGCTGAACTCTAATAAAAGAAGGAGAATGTTAAAAAACCAACACTTTATCGTGAATGAAAAGCCGACTGAGAAAGATGATGGATAAATCAGCGCAGCAAACGAGTGAGGGACCCTTTATGAACTCCAAGTTCAATTTCGAAGCTTTCAAATTCATCGATACTGACGAACTGGACACAGCAACTGAGAGAGGAGCCTGCTGCGGAATCCAAGTTCGATTTTGAACTAGAGTGCGATGCTGTGCCTTACGACCAGAATGATGCCGAACTCTGCGACCTTGCCGCTTCTCTGCTACCGTCGAAGTCGATGCCTTACCGCTCGACTAGCGAAATCAATGGAGCTCGACCTTTCGACTTTATTGGTAAAACTGATGCGGTGACAATACGCATTTATACAGATACCGTCCATACACTCACAAACCACTTTGGATACCACTAACTGATCGACATGTACCAATCATAGAAGAAAACACGTTTCTTGTTGCCTTGCCAAGCTTTTCATTTTACTTTGAAAGTCTGTTGAAGTCATTCAGAATATGTCATATACATCTAAATGGAATTTCCACAACCAAATTGTTAGCCGGAGCATGATATATTTACTCGGGACGACTGGACAAATTTCAGTGTTTCAATTTTGGTACGAAGATACATCAGTGGGAATATAAAGACTCCTCTTTCCTGGAACATGCCAAATGGTCTTCTTGCAGTCCATACCTTCCTTTGCTGGAACATGCCAGATGGTCTCCTTGTTGTCCATACCTTCCTTTGCTGGGGCATGATGTATTCTTAAGAAAAGAAGATTCGCAGTTTTCCTCCTGATCTGCAAGAACACACTTACAAAGAGCTTGTATAGATTCAAGTGAGACGCAAAGAACAATTGCATCCTTCACGATATGAACATTTGAACCCATGGTACCTGAATGCTGTAAGATGACTCATTGGTTTGAAAGTACTCAAATGGTCGATATTGTTTAACTGAGCATACTAAGAAGAATTTTTATGGTACGACTTCTGTTCACAATGTGGCAGTGGTACACATAATTCCAGAGCATAAAGACTTAGAAAATTACCCTCCAAAAAAATGTTTAAAAGAAGTTTCTCCTGAAGAAGAGATTTTTCACGGCGTGTAGTGTAAGAGTTGGTGTCTGATCTGATTCAGTTTAATTTACCACCAAATACGGTATGTCAAACATATGACTGTTTCCTCAAAAAGAAAGACATTCCCGTAAATGACTAGTTTAGAAGAGCACATTTATAATCTACCTTTGGAGCTCAGGAAACACATTTGCAGAAAGATTTTGTCAAGATACAAGCTCAGAATCATTTTTCAACTTCCGAACTATTGCTATTTCCAACGCAGAAAGAGGCCTATTCTTGGGAAAGACTTATCACAAACATAAAACCTTGCATGAATATAAGATTGCCATGCTACAACTTTTGTACTGAGTGTTGCAACAAATT
This sequence comes from Megalonaias nervosa, assembly GCA_016617855.1. Taxonomy (NCBI): domain Eukaryota; kingdom Metazoa; phylum Mollusca; class Bivalvia; order Unionida; family Unionidae; genus Megalonaias; species Megalonaias nervosa. Next base: position 5,845 of record JAECUM010027432.1, read on the forward strand.
CCGTGTAAGGAAATCGATTATTGCGTTCATGACTTAGAAGATTACCAAGAACGGTTGCCATAAATGATTCCGCCTAAGAATGCACTGAATTATGGACGATGTGTGATGTACGTGTTAGTGACTACCTTCCGCGGATTTTGTTTACCATCAGATTCGTTGTCGTTGTTTTATGAACAGTACATACAGCAAAGACAATGAACACCTAAACTTTATATCTGCACTAAAGACATATTACGTTAAAAGTGTTTAGTCTAGTGATGAAGACCATTTGTGTACCTCTGTGTGAAGAAGACATTTGTCGAACATTATCCACGTTTCATACGTGCCAAGAAGTAATACATAGTTAGTTGCTTACATCTACGAATTTACGTATCGAAAGAAGTACGTGACTGGAAAAGTCTTGACTTCGATGTTTGGATACACGACATGGCTGACTATAGCAAAGACATCGTGTCATTAATCCAAGAAAAGAAGTTAACTTAGAGCATATGCAATAAGTGAACACATGACATGAACGGCATTGTTAGAAACAGTGGTAGATGAAGACCTTGAAACAGAGGAATAAATATTACAAGTTAACGACACTACCATTGTATACAAAAAAAGAAGGAGAAGAAAGGGCATTCCCGGACAAGTTAGAGACACTGAATTTTGCAGAGACTAGTATAACACCAGAACGTGTACATAGATTTCATGAGATCAAGAATTTCATAAACTGACTTATTTATATGGAGCTGCGGCTATTCTAATGTGTGCATCATTGACGTACCGAGTTGTTTAAAGCGTATGTGTTTTCGTATTTTAAGACATGAAATGTAAATATGTTGTTTTTGTGGTTACGATTTCTGAACAAAATTAACATGTAATAAATGTATACATTGTCATGTATCGTTGATGGTCATTTCAGAATTCTCAACAACATAGTTATGACTGCATCCTCTCCTCCTCTGTTCTCAAAATGATTGACGAAAAGTTACATCGTCAAAGGTGAGAGACTTGTGTCTTCGACATCCCATAAGCATGTTAATTGCTGAACCTAGTGGCTCAGGCGAATCCGAATTTGTCATACGTTTGGTTGAACGGAAATCACACTTGTCTGATCGTCCACACCAACATATCGCGTGGTGTTACAAAGAGTGACAATCGGCTATCACATTATTTCCAGAAGGTTAAAGAGATCCATTTTGTTCGCCGATGTCATTCCTCACGAACACAATGGGATATTGTCTTACTTTTGTCAAATGCATCGTGCCATCTTCGACGAAATGTCAGGAGAAAACGAACAAGACATTAAACTCTGGTTTAAATGATAAAGAAAATCATCGCCATGTCAATACTATTTACGTTACACACAATGTATTTCAACAAAGTAAAGCACAACTAACTGTCAGTGCACATTATGTCGTATTACTTAAATGTCCAAGAGACTGATGTCAAGCGAAAGTGTTAGCCAAACAGTTAGGAACACCTTGGTTGAATTATGAGCACGACGATGTCACACAAACACCTTATGCGTCTTTGCTCATCGATTTAAAACTACCATTCCCGATTATTTGAGATTTCGTAAAGATTTGTTCACCGAGAAGGAAGTAATGTAGTTTATATATACCATTCGGCGTCTATCTGACAAAAAACAGCATTCAGTGTAACCTCCTTTCAATCTCGTGCTCCTGCCAAATTGATTAGTGCACGGCAAACTGGCATTAGCCACAAAAAGAATGCACAAGTTCGGACACATTTGGTAGAAGCAAGCCTCAAACAAGTAACATGCTGGTTTAATTTGACAGCACGTCAGTTCATTCGGATCAATCACGCACTCCATCAAACCAAACGATTGATCGAAAAGCATAAAGTAGGATTGTCATAATTTGTAGATCCAAGAGGGGTTGCTCAAGCCAAAGAAACAAATCATTTTGAAATCTGCTGAAATTGGCCCTTTTCGATGTGTTTTGGGGGGTTTTCTTAACTTTTTTAAAATGAGATACTAGTGCAGAAGCTAAAACAAAGAAAACTGCTAGAAAGGAAGGTAGTAGAAGAGAGGTGGGTGTGCCACAAGTTCACAAGAAAAAAATAAATGCGACAAGTAAAATAAGTCCAAAGCAAAAAAAAAAAAATCTGCCAAGATGAGAGGAGAGTACTGCTGCTAGGACACGTAAAAATTCAGAAAACCCTGTCGCCCCGTAACAGTGTCTCTTCCTGCCACTTCTACATCTTCTCCTTTGTCTTTCACGAAGAAGTCTGCCAACCATGAATTATTCCCCCTGTTTCATAATTTGACTGAAAAAATGTAAACCCATTTCTAAATAAGCTTGTCCTTCAGCGGCTGCGACGATTTCATCTTTTTCGTCGTTAGCTATTGCTGTTGCAGCTAATTAAAAATGGCCACGCATAGCACAAAGTCCAAGACATAACAGTGATGTAACAATGTTAATAGAATTCCAAAGAACTGTCACTATTAAGTCCGTTGAAAACACCTCATCGTCGATGTGTACCCATTATGAACTTGATGAGATGTGCCGTCAATCAGTGAAGACGAGTTGTTGTATAAAGATGCGGTGTATAATATACATTTTCAGTGTTTATGCTCCCGAAGGAATCGATCTTAACAAGAGGAATTCTCATCACCCTCCTAGTCGTTCCGAGGCTCAACATACCTCCAAAAAAGGGAAAAGAAAGATCTCCCCCATCGGTCCGCTAAAGATTGGGATGTTTTATCGGTACTAACTAAATCCAGTCCTATGATGTGAAAACAAATCATTAAAAAAGCACCCAAATATATCCCTGATATCGCATGTAAATGTTGTTTGGATGTTTTGAAAGGAATAGTAGATTTGTCCAAGATACAGAAAATACGATTAAGAACGTTCTTTGTCAAATGGTGAAAACGAAAATACACACTGGTTATAGAAACAAAATACTGATTCAACGAGGAGGATTTCTACCCATGCTGAAGTTACCCTTTGAAAAGTGGCTGCTCCTTTGTAAGGACTGATTGCTGGATCACGTTTAGGATGAGTCATGAGATAAAGAGGGCGAAAAAAGATGATAAAAGACACCCCAGTCTGGAAAGGCGGTACAAAATAAAGTTTACTGGTATTGATCATCAATTGCAAGTATATTTAGCTAATGTATCTCCTTTAACGGCGTAAAATCATAGTTAATAATATTTGTTTTTTGTTATCGCTGTGTTTTCGAAGTCGGCTTCGGTAGTTCCCTTGATTTATAAAAAAAGTTCAGAGTTAGTATGAACTTTAGTACTAGTTTTTAAAACAAAGGAGTCCTCACCTTCTATGACGACAAACTGACAAAGGTACAGAATTTCTGAATCTTTCTTTTAAAAAGAATTGAAAAATTACATTAAAATTTTTCACCACCGAAAATCCTGAAACGAAGGCCAATGTTGTGGGACGCTTTCAAAGTACTTTGAAAGAACGTATGCGCAAATAATTACACGTCATTACGCCTCGTCAAAGCTTAAAATCAATCGTACCATCGTAGCGTTGGATGTACACCCGAAGATGTGAAGCCTGAAAACGAGTAAATTTCTGATCGATTGTTTGGAATGTCATCGACCATTTCAAAGAAAGAAATAAAGACGGGAGATTGGGTTCTCATTGGAAAAATCAATCGGACATTTGGAAACGTTATTTTCCTAACTGTTTCGTGTCGCTGGGTAAGTACGTGGACATGGTCTTCCTGTATATAAACTGGACGATATGTTACAACAACAGCAATCCTCTTACTGGAACATTAAAAATCATTCTCCTTAGAGACCGAATTAATCAGTGAAAACAGTTTTTTTTTTAACTTTACCTAGTCACGGTTCTAATGATATTCTTCCCAACAATAAATTATGTCGTTTCACCGTTGAATTGCCCAAAGTCATAAAATAAGATCACGAAGTACATTGGGATGTTTTGGTAAGAATCATTCATCCTACGCAATCCACGAATATCAACGAAGGTAAAAACACTTTCGTCGTCGAAATTCTGAAAGAATAAGTTCAAAAATAGTTGGACAACATTAATCCTCTCATTTACAAATCCAGAAAAGTTTCGCAAACTAGTCCTCAAAAGGAACATATATACTATGAAAATTCCTGCTGGGTATTATTTTAATGCCAAGATCTAGTCGAAACGATTGCAGCTGTTTTTCAACGATAAGTTTGGCAATGTTTTGGAAAAAAAACCAACAGGAAACAAAGAACATGAGATGATAGAAATTTTGACTTGCTTAATCACTTATTGAAAAAGAAGGAACAGAAAATGATGCACCGAGATTCTTGCAAATGTTACAAGTTAGAACTATGTATTTTGATCATTCCTCCCACGATGATGACGTGGCAAGAATCTCAATAGATAGAATTTCATTCTGTGTCGTCTTTGACTTCTTCAGCCCGCAGTTGTCTACTTTCCCTATGATCACTGTATTTAGTATCTTGATTCCTATTGATTACCACATCTGGAATATGACATCATTTACATTATGAAAAGAAATGCTTCATCGACTCAACGCAAAAATGCGATATTAAAAGGATCAGATTCTGTGGTGTGTGGACATATTGTGCGTATTTTCTTTTGAACGCTGTCTTGGATTCCATTAGAGCATTGAGTGACTTGTTTTGTTCGAGAGTAAATAATAAATTATAATAAAGTAGAAAGACGATTTTGTGAACATTATCAAGGGTTACAGAAAAGACAAGGGTTACAGATGCAACAACGGGCGAAGTGGAACCAGACGCAGCAACAACAACAGCTACAACATCAACATGAACGAGGAGACGATACGGAGTGTAGAATGGAGACGGAGGACTTCTTTTCCTTTAGGAAGAGAAATACCTGTACTGTGGCTAGGCCTTTGTTGTTCTGTGTGAGGCTTGTATCCTGTGTAAGGGATTGTTTCCTTCACGTCCGCTTCTAGTATATTAAGTCGTGTGTTCATCAGGCTTTCCATAGTTCTCAGCTCAAAGGGCAAGGAGTAGCAAGTAGTTATACAGCTATAGACGGAAGTAATAATCCCATCACAGCCCTGCGAGCAGAAAAAAGTCTAGGCCTTGGTATTGCTTCAGGGTTGAGCCCCTGAGAGCTCAAGCTAAGCAAATTATGCTTTTGCTTATATGGGAGGACAAACAACAATAAAACGATCACTCAGCCAACACCGAAAAAGTGAGCACAACCGCAGGCACTGAGGGAGCGATCTGCGCAGACCCAACCTAAGCTGAGCGGCCCGGATAGTAATAACATCACATCCAACACCAACACCACTGTCTGCAACGCAAAATGCCAAATAAGGCAAACAGACGTAAGGCAATATAGAGAAACGGTGCGGAAGAAGATGGAGTAAATATCGGGGGAAAAGATGGCTGAGAGAAAGCAACTCCACCTCCTGCTACACCGATCCCGAAGCCAACGGCAAAGGCAGAGGCCACTGCCCAAAACCATGCAGAAAACTTGCACCAGGAAGTACTCCAGTACCTCTAGAAAGAAGCATGTTGAATGGGACTCAGTGACCTGTACCAAAACCAGGACGCGGAACGTCAACACAATGAAGGCGTTCGAATGATAAGCGAAGCCAAAGGGTGGAGCATGGTATCTACAACACATTGGGAAAAGGCAGCAAACACTATCAGAGTCCTATAAGAAAATACTCCGAATGTTCATTCAGATTAATCGGCAACTACTCGAATGAAAATCACAATCTTCAGCAGGAATAGCTCTACTTCGATCACGGCACAGAGGGTCCCTTTCTGCCGTGATCGAAGTAGAAGTTCAAATCAGGACCATTTAACAAACACGTTTTGTTCACTCCACCCAGACCGCCTGGCATATATTTTCACCCAAGAAAAGGTCCTTTGTAAGTGCTAACGAAGTGTTCAAATTACATTATGGTTTTCACTTTGACATCCAAAACCTGTCATGATAATAACTTAACTAACCAATTTGATCCATTCTCTCCACCTTTCTAAATAAACCCTCATGCAAACACGCGACCACTAAAATAAAACTGTTATTTACACCCAGAATTTACTTGCTGTCGGAACATTTAAGTTCACGGTGTACACAAAATTTGCAAATTTATATAGAATATGTAAATTCTAAACTGAGAGCATGATCACAATTACAATATGTGGCTTGCATAAAGATGCTCGATAGGGACAGCCCGACTTAGAGAACTAGCAGAACTGACTAAAAAATATGGCTATGGAGACAAAACTCATTATCCTCTCCTTTTTTACGCCTCTGGGCATGCCTTTTCAAACTTGGCCTAATTCGAACAATGTGAGTTCCAACCTGGCAGTTAACTAATTAACTAGTACGCCGTGCGCACAATTACCTCATTGCACATGCTTGATGGGCCGAGCGCGATGTAAATTCTAGATTAATTAATCCATCGGTCTTACAATCGTTCGTTGGCTTGTCAATTCAGAACAATGAGCAGCAAGAATATGAGTGGCAAGTGTAGCGCACTTTGAGTACGTACAGCTTGTCCTAGGTCAGGTGAAATATATGGAACTATATCCCAATAGGATAGCTTCCAGGCCGGGAATAGACCGTTTCAAAAAAGCTATAAAGTTAGTACTCTTGAAAGAAGAAATAAAGAAACAATGAAGAATATTAGCAGAGGAGAATAAACAGAAGAAACAAAACAATGTTTTCCATGAATGACAACAGACACAACATCAGACACCTGAACCCCTCATTCAACCATTGGAAGACTAGGAAAGTAAGGTTGACAATGCTCACGTTTCTCTTCCAGTATCCATTAATCATTGAGTTGGAAATAAATGGAGTAGATGTGCATCATTTGGTGCCCCACCTGAGATGTGGCAGAGGAGCGACAGAATCCAAACGGCCATTCAATGGCCACCCAGATCCCTAGAAAAGAGAGATGCTATTTTTATTTGCCAAAACATTCAGGGCTTTTATTTGTTTGTATATGTATATGTTTGTGTGTGTTGTTGACATCTAAAACTTAGAAACCGCATTACCTCTTCTGTCTTCTGTGTGATAGTATGTTTGTAGGTAAGAATGTTGTTTTGAGTCTATAAACGCTTCCTACCCTTCCTGTGTGTGATAGTGTATTTGTGTTTAAGTATCTATTTCATCCCCTTCTTTTACATCCTACCCCCCACCCCCACCCCCACCCTATTATATGATAGCATGTTTGCATGTTTGTATGATATTTTATGTGTATCTATATTTCGCACCCTTTTCCTTGGATTGTAGGACATTGTGTTTGAATTGTAACAAAATTTTTGGTGTTGGATTGTATATGTGAATGTGTTTGGATTAATCAAAAAGCGGATGCTAGAAGTACTAAATAAGTGTGTTAGCGAATAAAAATATTTACAGTACATTCTTCCGTACATCCCCGTAATGTTTTTTTTTACATGGAAATGACCTATAACGATCACAAAGTTAACATTAAATTTCCCTTGTTTCTATAAACACTTTTGCCCTCATAAACACTTTTGCCCCTATAATGCCATCCCACTGTTAAACCTATCGGAAATGCTAAAATAGGATTCCCAAAGGTACCTGCAGTAACGTATATCGAGGTCAACTATAACAATGTTATTATGAAATCCCAGCTGAAGTCAACCACTTCTAACAAGGTTACCATCTACTGCCTTATGTTAATCATGGGGACAAATGTAATTCTTACATAATTATTATTTGTCTCCTGATCGCCATCTCCATATCCAAGTAAACCTATGGGAACTATAAAATTATGTTATATCCCCAGGTAGCCACTTAACTACTTACGCTGGTATTCTACATAACGACATTTGGAAAGGATCTGCTCTTCATTTTGTTTTGTTTTAATGTTGCGCTGCTGTTCATTCGACATTTTTTTTTTTTTTCATTATATTATTATTGTTGTATTTAACATTTTAAAAGATGTTTTATAGCTCACCTATTTCGACTACAAAAATGACTTAATGACTTAAAAATAATGTTTACTTCTTCAGTTATTGTCGGCATGTTTTTGCTTTGTAATTTCATTGTGTTTGTTTTTTTGTAATCATGTCGTTTTATGTTTTTATGTGTTATTTAATATCGTAAAGCGCTTAGAGCTTCTAAATCTTAGGCGCTGTACCAAGTCCACATCATCATGAGCATCATCATAGTCTATTATTATTATTATTATTATTATTATTATTATTATTATTATTATTATTATTTTCGCGGAAGATTGATAGACCGCGAACATAGAGAAATACCCCAACCAACCTAGAGCAAATAACTGTCTATACTGCATCGCATTGGACTGAAAGCAATATAATCATCGCACAAGATTAGATCAATTATCTGTTTCTGTTAATAGTCCTCGATGCTGTCAACCCTAATCAGAAGCGTTTACATAGCTTCGGGCTGGTTCTCGTTGGTTGTCACACAACAAACAAATGTAGTCAGCTGCTAGTGCGAGAGCTACTTATTATTGCTCTGTCTTGCTTCGGGTTGCCAATTTATAAATAGGTAATAGACAGACTGTTTACCAGTTTTAACAATTTTATATAGAGCAAGGCCAAAAACTGATCTGATGCATAGCAATAATTTTGTTGATTTCGTTCGTTCGTTCGTTCGTTCGTTCGAGAGAGAGAGAGAGAGAGAGAGAGAGAGAGCCATCAGTTGCCACATCAGATAGATTCTTGAATTAATTTTCAAAAATTACTACACATAAGAAAAAAACAAACAATTAAGCAAACATTTGGATTCTCACTGGATTAGGATTCCAGATAGTATGATAGTCCATACCGTCATATCTCTAACTTTAAATTCAACATTATTGCTGACAGTATCGTGTGCAAGATGACTCGACGTCTCACAGGACGTATTTTAAACGATGGATTGAATATTTACACGAAAATGATCATGGGAGGGGGGATTGGTTTGGTTTGGTTTGGCATTTTACGGCAGAATGATATAAGCTGATGATTTATAGTGTTGATTTATAGTGTTGATGCAAATGTAGTCAAAAGTGCCTTGTCCAAGGACGCACCGCGGTGGCTGACCCAGAATGATCCGATCGATTATAGAATTCAAACTCCACCCTTTCGGTCCAAGTCTGGGATGCCAACCACGGAGTCGCGGTGGTTTCTTTTAGAAAGAGAGAAGCCTGAAATATGACAAAGATGGTTAATTGTTATGTAAATGAATCTGAGTATCTGTACGTAGAATGTTTGAAGTTCATGTAGTAATAATGTACGTGCGGGTTAATATGCCAGTATGCTGGGATGGTGACCATTTTAGCTCATGAAGTGGATAAACAGGCATAAAACTTCCAAGTTATAGATGTCACTATGAGAAGTAGCCACTAGCCATTTTGAAGGGTTAATTGACCAGTTACTTATCATCCCTGACATTAAGGTGTCGGTTTTTGAAAGACTAACATCTATCGTTGACCTTTCATGAATGTGATTATTACCATAAGTACTCGATTATAAGATGAGCCAACTGCAAACTGCAAGACCAAGATCTGCCGTCGCATAACGCGCCGGCAGATCTCGGTCTGTGCAATTTGTTAGGTGTAATCAGGAGAACAAAACAACATAGACTCTGATCTGCATGTCCATTATGCTACGACAGTTCATGATCTTTACTGATTTGCAGTTTTATAAGCGAGCATATGCGGTACTGACAACTCTTGCTCTGTCTTTGTACGCAAGCATGTCTTTCGAAGTGTCGTTGGTCTGTATTCTTTGAGTTCTTTAGACAATGACCAGTAAAATCCTGACATATTCTGAAATTTCAACTTCAGTACGACGTGAAAACAGATCTGAGATCTTTGAACTGTACGTACTGCCAATTTTTAAAACACGTGGCCATGCATTCCTTGGTTCTGTTTTTGTTGGGTGTTTAACGTAATTTTCAGCACATTATAAGCTTTACGGCCTAGCAATAGAAGTAGATTATTTTCAGTGCAGAGGCAAATGGAATCAAGTGCCTTGCCTAAGGACAATCTGATTAAAATCAGATCTCCACTGTACTGCTTGAAGATCTGACAGCGAATGATTTGGGATCATGTTCTGGTGATCTATGTTATTATCATAATTTGATCAGCCAATCAGAAGAAATCTTGTACCTTCGCGTTAAGGAGACTGAGCAGTATGGCTGAAGAGGTCTCACTGGACAGTAATTTTGGTGAATTTTCATCCGACAACGACCTATTGCAGAAAAATTAAAATTTTAAATTAAAAGAACCAAATAAAAACTAATGATTTTTGTAGAAAGCATGATTTTAAGATTTTGACTGGTATTCAGGTTAATTCCTTAGACAACCGGTGGGTTTAATACTGAATCGACACTACCACCAATCCCTCTTTTTTACATTCATTTTTGACAGCAAAGAGCTATTTTGAATATTTTCCTGTAACAAGGGACCGCTCCGGTGGCCTAAGTGGTTAGAGCGTCCGCCTCGGATGCGGGAGGTCGTGGGTTCATCCCAGGCCGAGTCAAACCAAAGACTTATAAAAATGGTATTAACAGCTGTCTCGCTTGGCGCTCAGCATTAAGAGGTTAGTGTTAGGACTGGTCGGCCTGGTGTCAGGATAATATGACTGGGTGGGACATCATGCTACATGTCTGTGGCATGATGCCTCAGTGGTTGACGTCACTATAAACTGCCACACTGCAGCCGTCGTAGCGATATGACTGAAAAATTGTTAAAGCTACGTTAAAAATCCAAATCCAAATCCAGACATTCCTGTAACAAGGTGGATAAAAGAATCCGTATGCGCCTTATGCATGATTAAAGTTCACTAGTACTATAACGAATTAGCACACTTTAAATCACCCTTCAACCATCTCGATTGTTAGATATTTACCTCTGTCGCAGACATACGTAAATACGTAAGCCAAGATGGCTGTTCATTTGCAGCCGAAGCTACGCATTTGATGGCCAGTACTAGTCTAACTGTGACAAACAGTCACCACATACTTTACAGATTTAGCTTATGTGTGAATTTATAAGCGTAGGCTTATGAGAATTAGTCTCATGCCTTCCACCTTAAAAATTTGGGGGCTGTTCAGAATACGAAACTATCCATTTAGGCAATGGTATCAATGCGTGCCGAACGATTTGGTTCACTTTCAAATTTCTGAAAGCTCAATTTCCACTGGGTAATTCGAAGGTGACCAGAATATGACCCCTAAACGGTCGCTATCAGATCTTCAAGTAGGACAGTGGAGATATGATTTTAATCATATATGCCCAAGGACACAAGACGATAGCTGACCGGAGTCAGTATGTTGGCGGAGGAAGAACCCGGAAAGAATATATAACCCGAGGGACGCTGCTGGCGAGCTTTCTCACATGCAGTCAAGTAAAGGGTCGTGCAGTAAGTAAAGGAATATTTTTTAAATTAAAAATAAAGATAAAATGTGTTCCTGAAAATGATAGATTTTCTAATTTCATATTTATGTGAAGTAAATAAAGATTAGGAAAGTTTAGGATTTTGTGAGTATAAGAGAAAGATGCACACTCAAGAAAAATAAAATACATGATTAAAACTGAATAATAAAATCAAACAATTAGACAAAATCAACATTAGATCCACTGTTGCTTGACATTCCATCACCAGCACTCCCGATGAAAGGAAATCAGAATGTGTTAATAGAACTCTTATGCCCATCCACGGTGACTTAACTCTGAACATTTATCGGATATGGTTATCAGTAGATGAACCGTATATATTTGAAAGAGGAGCATAACAATCCGAAGTCTTGAGAAACGGACTCCACATACTATTCAAGAAAAACTTCACAGTGACTAGATCAGTGGCATGAAAGTTTCGTATATACTCCGTTAAAAGTCTGATCCAGTTGGAAAAAAAAAATATTTGACTCGGATCTGGTTGCGCATATTGCAGTTGGATCCAACTTATATGCAAGTTTACATGGCAATGCACAATATTATAAAATTGACCAATCAGAAACAGGAGAATACTCCACGTTCTTATTTGCATATAGTTTTCTTTAAGGTCAGGGTTTTACGTTTTAATAAACTGACCAGTGAGTGAAACAACACTCATAAATATATTACACAAATTTAACAAAAACTGGATGAAAAATAACGAAGTTATACAAGATTCTATCTGGTAAATGCTATGTCGTAAATTCCCTATATCTGTCATACTCGATCGGGCAAGCTCCTCTGTGCACACACATCTACACATCCCCGAGCGTGAACACACGTACAAACACGAACAACACCAACACAATCATGAAACACACACACACACACACACACACACACACACACACACACACACACACTACGTATCAAAATACCACGCTCAGAGCACGAAATGTTGAGTTGAGACAAGCAAAAAGAAAAACAACCCTTAAACGAAATGTCAAACTTTCCTACAACACTATTTGAATGATCAGTTGAATAGAGAAAGAAGCTGAAACTAAAGTTTTCAGTTTGAAACTTCCTGTGTCGTGCAAGTATTGTCTGTTTTGTTGTAACATAGGATGTTTTACAAATACACAAGTCTATGTGAACGATTTACATGTAAACGTCGAAACAAACGACAGCAGCATTATCCAAAGACTCACTTTGGTTGATCATTCTTCCGCGTTTCCTTCTTAAAAATGTTAAGAAATAACTTAATAATAGATAAAGACAGCCCAAACATATTCAGATAGATAGATAGATAGATAGATAGATAGATAATATCCGTAGAGAATTTTCTGTGGTTATGAAAATCTAATTTCAGACACAACTATATCCTCTTCGACCCGAAAGTACTTATTCTCTCTCTCTCTCTCTCTCTCTCTCTCTCTCTCTCTCTCTCTCACACACACACACACACACACACGCACACAGACCTACACACCTGTTTGTTTGGGGTTTTTTTCGCAAATGGGGTCAGTTGTGGGGGGGGGGTCTCATTAGACAGGTCACAATTTCTTTCTCACATCTGAGACTAACAAACATTTGGAATTTGGCATACATGTAGACCATTGGGTTTTTTTGTGACTAAAGTTGTACTTAAAATTTTCAAACATTACAACAGAATTAAAGATGGATTAGATAAATACTTTTTCCCTTGACAAAACGTCATTCAATGACGAAAGAAAATATCTTTGTTTAAAGAAATTCTCACTAGAGTGTTCCTGATACAATAAGCTTTTATTTCTTTACAATTGATTCACTTTTAATCATCGCTGTGTTTATAGTATGGGAATTCTGATATGCTCCATAATAGATTAATAACAAATTTTGAAGGACTAAATTTTGAAGTGATCTAAAACCGTTGACAGTGACATAAAGGAGTGCCAATATTCATCCTGGAGGTAAGGAAGGAAATGAACTAGGTGTGATGTATTGCTGTTTTGCTCACTCAGAAATTTCGGGTAAAATGTGTTGTGCTAAATTACAGGTAGAATAATGATGCTGGTTGATAGTCTATGGAATTTTAAGTAATAGGGATCTAGCATGCACTGTGATTGTATTACCAGCGTAAATATTGACTGCTTCCTAAATAGAGGCCATTTCAGTTGACATGAGGTGCATTCTATGTATGTATGTATATACGTACGTATGCATGTGCGTGTATGTACGCACGCACGCACGTATATATGTATGTATGTAAGCACACACGTACCTACGTACGTACGTACCTATGTATGTACGCACGCACGCACGTACCTATGTATGTATGCATGCATGCATGCATGTATGTATGTATGTATGTATGTATGTATGTATGTATGTATGCATGTATGTTCATTCCAAACTCTTGCCCTTGGAGACTCGTTGGAATGATAGGTAACCTTTATGACCTGTTTTTATTTATAGGTCCAACAGACCGGATTTAGAAACCATTTTTACCTAATGGTTCTCTTTTGCTTTGTTTCTTTTCCAAATTTCAAACAGACAACTTTCAGTTTTATGTTAGTGAGTGACTGCGTATTATAGCACAATTTGTTTTATGCAGCAAAGTTTGTAAAGTTTGAGTGTGTGTAGGCACTCAGGTAACTTAACTTAACTTCGATGGCGGGAAGACCTGTTACGTAGCAATGCACATATGGGGGG